>PJEM01010444.1:0-54200 GCA_004023845.1 Helogale parvula | reverse complement strand
CAAACCGTGAGATCATGACCTGAGCAGAAGTTAGATGTTTAACAACTGAGCCACCCAGGCACCCCTGGAATATTTTTGAATGGTGCAATTTCTGACATTATTTCTCTAAACTCTTGAAAACATGCAGCACTTTTTGGGTTCTATTTTGTAAGGACAACTTTGTTTTATGGTAGCATCTGTCTTAGGAACAATCAAGTTCCAAGGCTCTGTGAATGTCCATGGAGGATTTCTCACACCATACACTTAGGTGGTAAAAAAACAAAACAAAACAAAACATGTTGCAGTTGAGTTTGGGTTATAGGTAGTGGAGATGATGTAGGGAGGTCACTAAATATAATTAGGATGAGTTGAGGAGAAACCTAGAAAACTAGGGAATTTTGGAAAGGACTGGCATAAAGGTCTTTCTGGGATGAAGAGTAGGAGCAGCTTGAGGTTGATTTTGATTCATGAGTCATTGGATAGGTGTTTAAGAGGTCTCTATTGTGACAAAAAGAGACAGAAGCTGGAGAGAGGCCACAATAGTGCAGTGACAGAATAAAGACCTGGTTGCTAGGGTCAAGGAATAAACACTAGAAGCCTGGGGAAGGAGAGGTGGACACTAGCTCCTGGTCCCCTTTCCCACCCTCCCTCCCCCCTAGGTCATCTGAGATGTCACCTTCTACTTAAACATCATCTTCCTGGTTTGAGACCTTAACTCTTGTCTCTGGACTTCTGCTTAGTTTCACATTCACCACCCATTTAAACAGAGGACCACCACCTTCCCTTCCTGGAATTTCTACCGTTTTCTGCTTGCCACATGCCATAATCACCAGCCCCAACTCAGCTGAGATGGAAGTGTCCGCTCTCTCCAAAACTCTTAAACTTACTCCTGATCTCAATCAAGAGTCCTTGGACCCTCGGATTATCATTGCCTTATTTGAAATTGGATCGCTTACACCTGTATTCTGGGGTTCTCTCCCTTCGCTAAATAATAGTGACCATCAAGTAACTGAACAACAGACTGCACAGAAGTTTGAAAATCTCTTAAAAGAAATTAAAGATATCATTAAAAGTGTGACAAGTTGTGGAGAGAAGATCACAGAAGCAACCGATTCTTTTGAGGAAACCCGTATTTCTGAGGATGTGTCAGAACTCAGAGAAAAAATCAGAGAACTTGATAAGATAAATAAAGTGTTCCTGAATGACTCAATTGATAGTTCAGACCTAGAGAAAGAACAGAATGCAAAGAAACAGGAGATGATATTGGAAAACCAGAATTCCAAGGACATGGTACAAGGTTTTAGAAGGGGTTTGGTAAATCATCCAGAAGAAAACAGACCCCTTAATGAAACCCAACTAAATAAGGAAAAAGCAAATTACAGACACCTTTATGTTCCAGAAGAAAACAGCAAACTTAAGAGCAACATGGAGCAGTTACTCCAGGAAGCAGAACACTGGAACATACAACACACTGAGCTTAGTGAACTAATAAGATCATATCAGAAATCACAGAAAGACATACAAGAAACTCTTGAAAACGATGGAGTGCATTTCCAAACTCAACCAAATAACGAGGTGTCAGCTAAGCAGGAACTGGAGGAACAAGTGAAGAAACTGGAACATGACACGTACTCATTGCATTTGATTGCAGCTTTGCTAGAAAATGAATGCCAAATCTTAGAGCAGAGAGTAGAGCTTCTCAAGGAACTCCATCATCAGAAAGAGGGAACTTGGCAAGAAAGGCCAACTCAGACAAATGGTGAACAGGACAAGGAAAAACAGAAGCTATCAGAAACAGAGTATAAGGGAAAAAAGCAAGAAAGAGATGGTATGTCTCAGAAAAAAGACAAGGTCTGCAAAAGCCTGGATGCTTGCAGTAAGAAGGCACTTCATAATCGCCTCAATACTCATATTGCAAGAAGAGCCTGGAAAAAGGGATCATCCGGCAGCCTAACTTAGGAAATACAAAAGTAGAAGAAAAGGCAATTCTTCAAAAAGTGTAATATGTCAACTCCAGGCATAATCAATCAGCACACCTAGGATAAATCTGTTGTTTCCACCAAGAGTGAGGATTAACACATTATTCATCACCTTAGTAATTACATAAGTTTGGTCTTTCATGACCATTAGTGTCAACAATGAGTTCATAACCAGGGAGAAGTTACCAATCTAAAAAATAAAAATCTAAATAAAAACAAGAATGAACAAGGAAAAGTTCTTTTTTCTTTAATCATTTACTGGGTAAGGGGAGTTTGGGTGGGGAAAAGTATATAATACTTTAATTGTGAACCTTAAAACTCATTTTTTAAATGCATGTTTCCTTTTCTTATTATCTGTTGAAGTGTGGGGAGTAGTGAAGTAAAGAAGTGGAAAAAAATGCTGATAAACCACCCCAGAACAGTTTCTCTCTTCTCATAAATCTCCCCATTCCCTCGCACTATTTTTCCTACTATTTCTCCCTTGATCCTCCACTGGTGAACAGTGGGCATACCAAGCAGCAGAAAGGCTTTCGGGAAGGATACTCCAGCTGGTTTAGAAGAGATGTGTATTTGGATTTTGTTCTGCACTGGTAAAAATGCCTGCCATTCCTTCAAGTGGGGCGGTAGAGTATCCCAGGGGAAAAAGCAGTATCTTCTATTAAGGGAGCTGGACTTCTGATTCCAGAAAAAATAGAGCATATGCATTTCTTCCTCTTCCTCCTATTAAGTATGTTAAAAACCCTGGACATTATGTATAAAATGAACATATGAGGACTCTGAAAAATGGAAAGAATGAGATGGAGTATCATCCTGAGACCCTGAGACTTAAGGAACAGCATGGTATTGAGGTCCCTAGGTTTTCTTTCTCATATATCCTGGAAAGAATGTTGGAGGAGCTCACAACCCAGAAATGCCAATGTACTTAGACAAAAAAGTGTTCCATTTGCCTGCTCTCCCTTGGCAAAGGACGAGGAAAGAGATAGTCTAGGACAGGGAAAGGAGAGGAAAGGGACTCTAGCCAGACTGCATGGAAGATGCCATGCCTCTACCCTCACCCTACCAGTAAATACTGACTAGCAAGCCTAGATTTTCACCTTTGTCTGGCGGTAATGAGGCGCTCCTCCCCTTTTCTTCTGGGATGGTATAGAAGAAGCAGAGTGGGGACTCCCCAACCCCCTGCCCCTGTGGATTGGAATGTCATGGAGGCCTATGGGCCCCCGAGATTTTTACACCATTTCCCTGCTGGCACAGCATCGGATGAGGCCTGCTAAAACAGAAGGCTTAATAAGATCCAGGGTCTCATAACATAATGCTAGGATATCCAGAATACATAGAAAAATCACCAATTATACCAAGAACCAGTAAAATCTCAACTTGAATGAGAAAAGACAACAACATGCCAACAATGGGATGACATAGATGTTGGAATTATCAGATAAGGATCTTAAAGCAGTCATTGAAAAAATGTGTCACTGAGCACACATTTGAAACAAATGAAAAAAAATAGAAAGTCTCAGCAAAAAGAAACTATAAAGAAGAAACAAATGGAAATAGTTGTAAAATAAACTCACTGGATGGGCTTAACAGTAGAATATTGATATCAGAGGAAAAATTCCATGAAATTGAGGATAAGACAATAAAAATTACTAATTTTGATCAGTAGAGAAAACAGGCTATAAAAAGTCTCAATAACCTGTGGAACAGTAATAAAACATCTGACATTGGTGTCATCAGAGACACCCCATCCCAAAAGGGGCATAATGTGACCTGAAAAAGTATTCAATGAACATATGGCTAAAAAATCCTCCAAATTTAGTAAAAGGCATCAATCTACAGATTCAAGAAACTGAGTGAACTCCAAATAGTATAAACTCAAAGAAGTTTGAGGTACTCACATTTCTAAAACCTAAAGACAAAGTAAAAATCTTTTTTTGTTTGGTAATTTTTTAAATGTTTATGTTAGAGAGAGAGAGAGAGAGAGGGAAGGAGACAGAGAATCCAGTGACAGTGCAGAGCCCAACTCGGGGCTCAAACTCATGAATTCATGAGATCATGACCTGAGCTGAAGTTGGCCACTCAACCAAGTGTGCAACCCAGGTGCCCCAAGACAAAGTAAAAATCTTAAAAGCAATTGGAAAAGATTCATTAGACTTAGGGGAGCAATGATCTAAATGACAGTGAATTTCTCATCAGAAACCACAGGGGCCAGAAGGAAACAAACATATTTCAAGAACTGAAAGAAATGTGAACCAAGAATTATTTACCCAGTGAAAATATCCTTTAGGAATGAAGGTGGGATCAATACATTCTCAGAAGATAACTGAAAAAGTTTGTCACAAATCCACATCTATCTGAAAACAATTAGAAAATGAGATTTTTTCTTGTTTTTTTTTAACTTTTTATCATTTTTATTTAATTTTGAGAGACAGAGAGCAACAGAGAACAAGCAGGGGAGGAGCAGAGAGAGAGGTAAACACAGAATCTGAAACAGGCTCCAGGAACTGAGCTGTCAGCACAGAGCCCCACATGGGGCTTGAACCCATGAACCAGGAGATCATGACCCGAAGTTGGATGCTTAACCAACTGAGCCACCAGGTGCCCTGAAAATGAGATTTTTAAGTGGACAACCATGTTGCCTAGGCAGAAGGAAGAATTAATTTTAGAACCATGTGAGGTGTTGAGAAAGTATTTTTGTATTTCTACACATGGCTTTCTGAGCAAATTTTGTGGAACTTTGAGATCTTGGACTAAAAGCAAGCTCTGGAAGATAATTCAGAACCACATGGATAATTAGAACTAAAAAGATGTAAGTCAGAATGATGCGTGGGACTCTGGAGATATCTCTGAGTTACAAAGCTCGAGACACTGGGCTTCTCCGGCCCCTGGAGAGATTTATTTACATTATGAAAGGGTTAGAGAGAGTACAAGGATTCTTTACATCTTGTCTTCAAGGAGCAAAATGTTTTTCCCCTTTCTTTTAGAAGGGGAGGAAGACAGCTGCCTTCTTTCCTACATAAATGCCTAGATTCATTTTCTCCCTTATACTACAGACCTTTTGCATGTAGGGTGACATCTGGTTTTCATTGCATCTCTCCAGGGATGAGAATTAAAACAGAGGAAGCAGCACAATTATTAGTAAGTAATAATACTCTATCTCTCTTCCAAAAACGTCATGTGTGTATTCAGGATTTTACAAAAATGAATATGAAAAACCCACGAAGATAATCACAATCTCCACCATATATTCTATTATGAATGAAGCATAAGGAGTAAGAATTTTTCGTATGTTGCAAGTACTGAATATACAGTTTGAAATACTGCTTCCCAGTCACAAATTTACAATTAAGCAGTAGTTACTAAAAGAATCATATTTCCTTGCATTTGACTTTCCTTCAAATGGAGACAACCATCTACACTATTCGATTTTCCAGCCATCTTGATTAATAAAACATGCAGTTCATTTCTATACTTTACCAGATATATAGTTCATATTGCCAAGAAATAAATTGCTGCTGAGATAAATTATAGTTTTTTAATTAAGTTTCTAATACAGCAAGCAGTCTGCTCTATCAGACTTTTTAGATTTGGCATTAACTTCAACATTTCATATGTGTAAATGCAGTTATTTTCCTACCACAAGGTTGTATTTATTTTTTTGGGCCAAATCCAAACCATGAGAGAGAGAATTTCTAAAAGCAAGGCATTTTTAAAGGCTTTTCATGTGGGTTCCAGTGAGCAATGATCTAATCTATTCTTTCAATCAATGTCAGATTTATTTGGAGACGTCTTGTGGCATTTTATGTGGAAAGAACTCTAGGGCATCACTTGCTGGCAGGGAAGAGCCAATGTGTGAAATCAGTTAAAATCTCGGACAAGAATCAGAACTGATCTCGTAGTCCAGAATTGTTTCACACTGTATTTTCTCATACCTGAGAAGCAAATGGCAATAAATATCAAGCTATGTTTTTGGAACTTTTAAATTTTATTTTTTTAATTTTTTCTTATTTTTGGAGAGAGATAGCATGAGTAGGAGATAGGGGCAGAAGGAGAGAGAGAAAATCTTAAGCAGGCTCCATGCTCGGTGCAGAGCGGGACATTGGGCTCCATCCCACTACCCTGGGATCACGACCGGAGCTGAAATCAAGAGTTCGACAGTCAACCAAATGAGCCATCCAGGTGTCCCTGTTAAAGTATTTCTATTGCTCTAAATTCTCACTAAAATTTGGTATTGTCAGACTTATTTTTTTTTGGTCACTATAAAAAAATCTTAAAAACATTTTTTAAAAATGTTTATTCATTTTTGAGAGGGAGACAGACAGAGCATGAGTGGGGGAGGGGCAGAGAGAAAGGGAGACACAGAATACCAAGCAGGATCCTGGCTCTGAGCTGTCAGCACAGAGCCTGATGGGGGGTCTTGAACCCTCGAACTGTGAAATCATGACTTGAGCCCGAGAGGGACACTTAACTGACAAAGTGCCCCCAAAATCTTTTTTATTGCTCCTGGCTGGCTCAGTCCATAGATCATGCCACTCTTCTTGATCTTGAGGTCTAAACCCCATGTTGGGTGTAGAACCTAGTTAAAAAAATCATTTTAATTTTTATTAATATTTTTAGAGGGTCACACTTTTTGAGAAGGGTCAGATTTTAAAAAATATTTATTTATTTTGGGGAGAGCACAACTGGGGGAGGGGTAGGGTAAAAGGGACCGAAGATGGAAGCAGGCCCTGCACTGACAGCCTGACAGCAGTGAGCCCAATGTGGGGCTCCAATTCAAGAACCTTGAGATCATGTCCTGAGCTGAAGTTGTTTGCTCAACTGACAGACCCACCCAGCTGTCCAAGGAAAGGTGTCAGACTTTTTAATTTGGTGCGTGTGTAATAGTACCTTATGGTAGCTTTAATTTGTATTTCCTTGATCACTGAGTTGAGTCAAATTTATATATTTTTTTGTCCATTTTAAGTTTATTTATTTTGAGAGAGAAAGAGAGAGCATGTTGCATGCACACATGTGCACAGGCACAAATTGGGGAGGGGGGGTGGCAGGGAAAGAGAAGGAGAGAAAAAATCCCAAGCAGGCTCCTCACTGTCACACAGAGTCTGACTCGGGCTTTGATCTCATGAACGTGAGACCCTGGCCTGAGCTGAAATTCAGAACTGGATGCTTAATTGACTGGCGCCTCCCAATTATTAATTTATAGGTTCTTTATATATTTTGAACACCAGTACTGTGATGGTTATGAGTTACTAACATTTTCTCCCACTCTGACTTGTCTTATTTTCATTCTTTGTAGTATCTTTTGGTAAACAGAAGTTTAGTTTCAGCGTAGGCCAATTTATTAAGCTTTTCCGTTTTTAAAAAAATTTTTTTTCTTAATTTATTTTTGAGAGACAGAGATAGTGCGAGCAGAGGAGGGTAGGGAGAGAGGCAGACAGAATTCGAAGCAGGCTCCAGGCTCCGAGCTGTCAGCACAGAGCCCGACGCGGCCCGAACCCATGAACCCTGAGATCATGACCTGAGCCGAAGCCGGACGCTTAACCGGCTGAGCCACCCAGGCGCCCCTAAGCTTTTCTGTTTTAATTATGGTTTGTTTAAGAAATCCTTACTTATATCATGAGTAAAAGTCTTAAAAAGCCCTTTTAATTTTTTTGTCTTTCATATTTATGTTTTTAATCTTTCTGGAAGGAAATCAGAGGTATTTACCAAGATATTTAGGTTGGTTGTCCAAGGATTCTGCAATTGTGGGTGTTTTCATGTCCTTTTAGAATGTCTGTGCTTTCTGAGCACTTTTTAACCCTTCTTTTCTTTCTTTCTTTCTTTCTTTCTTTCTTTCTTTCTTTCTTTCTTTCAAGTGCCTTGGAGTGGTTTCTACCTAATCCATCCCAGCTCACTTTTTTTTTTAATGTTTATTCGTTATTTTTGAGAGAGAGAGAGAGTGCACAAGCAGAGGAGGGGCAGAGGGAAACACAGAATCTGAAGCAGGGTCCAGGCTGTGAGCTGTCAGCACAGAGCCTGCTGTGGGGCTCGAATTCCACCAACCATGAAATCATGACCTGAACCGATGTTGGTCGTTTAACTGACTGAGCCACTAAGGCGCCCCTTAAACTTTCTGATAAGAAAAATATGAGAAGTTTTATATGAAAAAAAATAAGGATGGTATAATGGGAGAAGAGTTACACAAAGCAGGAAGTGATTCTGTGTCCTAATTTGTCTGGATCCTAATTATTTCTTTTACAAGATGAAGATAGTAATATTCTTTTGGACCAATGACTAATTGTCAATGATTTCCTGCCTGTCTTTCAGCTAAGGTCTTATTGCTCTCGGGAGTATAAAAACAGATATGATGAAAGAATTAGAAACTAATTAGAAGCAAACATGGACAAAAAGGAAAGAAACAATAGCAGGCACACAAGATGTCCAGAAGTTGAGGTCATTGACATTTTTTAAATTGTATTTTAATTCCACTTAGTTAACATATAGTGTTATATTAGTTTCAGGCATACAGTATAGTGACTCAATGAGGTCACTGATATTTTTCAAGGTAAAAGAAAGATATTATACAAAGGAGAAAGTAACCAGATCAAAGTGAAGTAAAAAATCGATTTATCATCATCATCATCACATTGTCCTTTATATTATTGTCATATTTTTCCACAAATCTGATTGAGGTAGAAAATTATTATTATCATTATTATTTTAAGGAAGCTCCACGCCCAACATTAAGCTTGAACCCACCATCTTGAGCTCTACCTGCTGAGCCAGATGGACACCCCTAAGAAATTGTTTTTAAAATATTTCTTACCTCAGGCAAAGGTTCATCATCAGAGTATCACAGTCAGTTGAGCCTTTGTGTTTTTTTTCTAACAATTATGTCATTTTCCAGAGGAAACTGCCAACCACTAATCCATATTTAATTAAATCTTCTCTTAGAGAGAAGTATACATCATTTTAGTTGGTACTGGTCTATTATAAATCTTCATTTTATGAGGAGCTTAATGCTAGTGTTTACATTCTGTTTTGATTATAAATATTTTTGTTTTTTAAGTAAGTTCTACACCCAATGTGGAGCTTGAATTCACAACCCCAAGATCAAGAACCACATGCTCTACCAACTGAGCCAGCCAGGAGCCACTTAAAGATTATTATTTAAGGGGCACCTGCGTGGCTCAGTCAGTTAAGCAACTGACTCTTGGTTTTGGCTTGGGTCATGATCTCACAGTTTGTGTGTTAGAGTCCCACATCGGGTTCCGTGCTGACAGTGTGGAGCCTGCTTTGGATTCTCTCCTTCCCTCTGTCTCTGCCCCTCCCCTGCTTGTTCTCTCCGTCTCTCTCTCAAAAATAAATAAGCTTAGGAAAAAGATTATCTTTTTTAGTTTTAAGAGAAAAGTACTGTTTAGTTGTCCTCAGACTTTTTCAGGGAAATATTTCCCTCATTTGTATCTTTACTCTTTATCTTTTTTAATGTATTTTTTAATGTTTAATTATTTATGATTTAAAAAAAATTTTTTTAATGTTTATTTTTGAGACAGAGAGAGACAGAGCACGAGTGGAGGAGTGGCGGAGAGAGAAGGAGATACAGAATCTGAAACAGGTTCCAGGCTCTGAGCTGTCAGCACAGAACCTAATATGGGGCTCAAACCCACAAACTGCGAGTTCGTGACCTAAGCCAAAGTCGGAGCTTAACTGACTGAGCCACCCAAGTGCCCAAATGTTTGTTTTTTTTGAAAGAGAGAGAGGAGAGGGTGGGGGTAGGAAAAGAGAGAAAAGGAGACAGAATCTGAAGCAGGCTTCAGGCTCTGAACTGTCAGCACACAACTTGACAAGGGCTTGAACTCATGAACCATGAGATCCTGACCTGAGCCAAAATCAAGAGTTGCATGTTTAGCTGACTGAGCCACCCAGGCACCCCTAAGTCAGTTTTTTTTAAAGGGATAATCCTCCAAGGAAGAAAAAAAGATGGCAACTTTCACTAGTGACTGTATTCTCAATGTATTGATATCATGTGTAGTCATATTTATAGGCTTTTCAGTAGTATTTTCTGAACATCAGGTTTATTGATGAAAATTATTTTATTTTTTTAAATTAAAAACTTTTTTTTATTTTAGAGAGAGAGAGAAAGCAAGCAGGGGAGAGGGGCAAAAAGAGTGAAAGAGAGAATCTGGGCTCAATCCCACAACCTGAGCTGAAGTCTAGAGCCAAATGTTCAATTGACTGAGCCACCCAGGTGCCCCAAAACTTATTTTTAAAAAGTATATTAAGAAAAAGTATACTAACACCTATATTAGCACCTCTGACAGGCACACACTCAAATGTGCCTATAATTGTCTTTAATTAGGGTGTATCTTCTGTTTACCTAGTACAATTGTTATTTATGAAAAGCAAAAAATAGACAATATAATTTTCTCAGCTGACCTTCAATGATTAGTTTTATTTTGGCCATGAAGTCTTCTGAGTTCATAAATTTATTATCAACATAGGAATTTTACCTTGTTTACCTTGTTATAAGGCTTTTTAAAATATACTTTTATTTTGTTGTCAAGCTGTGTTTGGGTTTTCCTTAAAGGTTTCCACTGGGAAGCAATATCTTAAAGACAGAAACCTAGTGGAAAAACATTGTTTTCCTCCATTGATAAAAAGCTTAACTGTAGATTTTTGTAGATACTCTTTATCAAGTTAGGAATTTTTCCTCTATTCCTAGGTTTCTGAAACTTTTTATTAGTAAGTGTTGAATTTTGTCAAATGCTTTATGTGTCAATTGATATGATCATGTGATCTTTTAAAAATTAACCTACTAAATGCTCTCTCTCTCTCTCTTAAAAAAAGGGGGGAGGAGGTGCCTGGGTGCCTCGGTGAGCATCCAACTCTTGATTTCTGCTCAGGTCATGACCCAGCCTCATGGGATTGAGTCATGTATATGGCCCCATGCTGAGCATGGAGGCTGCTTAAAATTCTCTGTCCTTCTGCCCCTCTTTCCCTCTCTCTCCCTAAAATAAATAAACATAATAAGCCTACTAATATGGAAGATTATATATTCATTTTTAATATTGAACATTTCTTGCATCCCTGAAATAAATTCACTTGGTCATGGTATTATTATTTTTATATTGCTGAATTATATTTGCTAATATTTAAAACTATTTATTTTTTTAAAAATTTTCTAATGTTTATTTATTTTTGAGAGAGAGACCACAAGTGGGAGAAGGGCAGAGAGAGATAGAGGGAGGCACAGAATCCGAAGGAGGCTCCAGGCTCTAAGCTGTCAGCGCAGAGCCTGAGCGGGGCTCGAACCCACGAACCATGAGATTGTGACCTGAGCCGATGTCAGAGGCTTAACCGACTGAACCACCCACGTGCCCCTAAAACAATATTTTAAAATGTTTATTTGTTTTTGAGAGAGAGAGACAGTGCGAGCAGGAGAGAGGCAAAGAGGGAGGGAGACACAGAATCCAAAGCAGGCTTTAGGCTCTGAGTTGTCAGTACAGAGCCCAATGCAGGGACTCAAACTCACTAGTAGTGAGATCATGATCTGAACTGAAGTCATTTAACCAACTGAACCACCCAAGCGCCCCTATATTTGTTAATATTTTGACAAGAACTTTTGTGTCTGTATTCATAAAGGATATTGGTCTATAGTTTTCTTTTTTGCACTTTGTAAATTTTTCATATTTTATATATTTTTAAAGTTTTTAAAAATACTTTTAATTTGTTTTGAGAGAGAGAGACAGACAGCATGAGCAGGGGAGGGGCAGAGAGAGAGGGAGACAGCACAAGCAGGGGAGGGGCAGACAGAGAAGGAGACACAGAATCTGAAGACAGGCTCCAGGCTCTGAGCTGTCAGCACAGAGCCCACGAGGGGCTCGAACCCACTAACCGCGAGATCATGACCTGAGCCAAAGTTGAATGCTCACCCAACTGAGCCACCCAGGCGCCCTTGTTTTTAAAGGTAAGCTCTATCTATGCCATGCATGGGGCTTGAACTCATGACACTTAGATCAAGAGTCACATGCTCCACCGATTGAGCCAGACAGACGCCCCTTTTCTACATTGTCTTTGTTTCATTTCAGTACTATGGAAATATCTGTTTCATTACTAGCTTTGTAAAATGAGTTCCTTTCTCTTTTAATTTTTGGGAAGGATTGTGTATAATTGATGCTAATTCTACTTTAAACTTTTGGGAGAATGCTTCAGTGAAATTATTTGGGCCTGGAGTTTTTAGAAGGCAGATTTTAAATTATGAGTCAAACCTCCTTAATAGTTATAAAGCTATTCAAATGATCTATTTCATATTGAGTGAGTTGCAGTGTTCATATTTTTTGAAGAATTGATCCATTTCATATAAATTGTCAAATTTTATGTGTAGAGTTGTCAGAGAACCAGGTTTTTGTTTCATTGATTGTTTTTCTCTTCAGATTTATTGACTTCTGCTTTCCATTATTTCCTCCTTCTGCTGGCTTCGGCTTTATACTTGCTCTTCTTTTTCTAGTTTTTGAGATGAGAGTTTATTGATTTGAGCTTTTGAAAATTCCCTATTGTTCCAAAATCGTAACTGAAATATATGACTGTTGTACAGCAGTTAGTAAACTTTTCTCTTTGTTAAGTTTTGAAGGATGTTATTTTTCAAAATGATTTTCTAATATTTGAGGGATTAAAAAAATAATATTAAATTATAATTTTATTATATTCAATATTCCACTTGAGATTATTAACCTGTCATCTAATTTCTTCAGCATGGTTCAATGCAAATATCAAAGGATCTTGTGAGCACAAGACTATAACAAAAACAAGCCTTGTATCAAAGCTACAAGTCTTCTTGTGCTGCACTGAAGATAGCAATTTAGGAAAGCGTTTTAAAGTTTCATAATCTGGAAAACCACACAACATAGGTATTTTGGGGAAAATAGAGATAGGCTCAAAATTCACTTGGTAAAAAAGAAGGGCATAAGAATTGTAAATTAGAGGATTTTAAGCAAAGCCCATTTGTATATGGTAGTTTGCTAGATAACTTAAGGCCCACTCTTTATTTTATAGGTGATACTTCTATATTGATGAAAATTCAGTTAGAGTCAAGAAGAATGTATGGAGGCATAGTTTTTCCACTCCACCATTATGGTAAACCCTGCGGTTAGTAAGATAAATAAACCATAGTCCCTAATCTCATAATCTCTTAGCCCCATGAGTTTTATCCTCAGGCCTCAGACTCGCTCTTCCAGACAAAAATCTCAGGGACCTTATCAATCAGTTCCTCTCGTATCTTTGTTCTCTTTTTTTGCTATTAGTTCCTATCCTTCCATCTATAAGCAAATTCCATAACCTCTAATCTTAAAACAAAACAGAACTACAGTTCCTCTATCCCATCTCCCACTTTTGCTAGAGTCTAGAGAAAACAATTCATGTTCAGAATCTCTAATTCCTCAGCTTTTCAATTTCTTTATGAACTAACATATACAAAGGCTTAAAAAATGATTGCATACATTTGAATGCTTACTCTGTGCCTAGTGCTATTCTTAGCCCTTTACATCTATTATCTCAGCTAATTCTGACAACAATCTGTAAGGCAGACATTATTGTCTCCATTTTACAGATTAAAAAAACAGTGTAGAAATGAGTTTATGAGGAAAATTGATAGTTCTTCCTCACACTCCATTTTTTAAATTTACTTCCCCATGTTAAAAATGAAGATTTAACTCCATTACATTCCCCACAAAGAAAGTTACATTGCTGGGGTGCCTGGGTGGCTCAGTCTGTTGAGAATCCAACTTAGGCTTGCTCAGGTCATGATCTCACGGTTCATGAGTTCAGGCCCTTCATCAGGCTGGCTGCCATGGGCATGGAGCCTGCTTGGGATCCTCTGTCTCTTTCTCCTTGCCCATCCCACTTCTCTTTCTGCTCCCCGCTTCCCTGCCCTCCCCCGTCTCTCTTCCCCTCCTCTTCTTTCTGCCCTTCCTTCTTGTCTCTTCTCCTCTCCCTCTCTGCTCTTCCTGCACAACTGCATACTCCCCCCACTCTCTATCTCTCAAAAATAAATAAAACAAGACAAGAAGAAGTTATATCATTGCTCTCAGTTCTGTCTGTGATCAACCCCTATAGCTTGTAAGCATCACACGTCTCTATTTTGTTTCATTCGTTATAAACAATAGTTCTTTTGAGATGAGAACATCGATTCACCTCACCTTATGTGGACTCCTCATCTACTACTTTCCAGTGTCATCTCTTCCTTACACTGGAATTCTTGTGGGTGTGGCCTTTTTATTCTTGAATCCACTGACATTTTGCAATCATTTTCTCATTTGATCTCTGTGTGGTGTTTGACATCTTTGATCCTGCTCCTTAAGTACAGGCTTTGCTTAGCATTCTGTTCTTAGTTCTCTTCTTTTCTTAGGTGATTTCATTAGTATATGTCTGCAGTAACCCAGACACCCTACTGTACTTCTCCCCCTCAAAACTGCCTAAACTGAAGAATAGACAGAGTGAGACTGACAAATTGGGATGAATATGAAATCCCATATCTCATGGGCTGTTTATTCAGTGTGACTTGGTGAGAGAGTGAATGTGTGCAGCTGGAAGAGTGAGTAGAAGGAAAAAAAAGGAGTTGAAGATAAAACCTAAGGCTCCAACTTCAGCACTGCGCTCCATTCACTGTGACAGGAAGTGAAAGAGATGACATGGTTTAGAAATACAATAAGTCAACTTTTGGATGTGGAATTTCTATTTCTTCATTGCTTCCCACAATGCACAAACTACTGAAGACATATATTTGCAAACAAAATGATTCCATAAATGGCTGCTCAGTCAGTAAAGCATTTGGCTCTTGATCTCACGGTTTTGAGTTCAAGCCCCATGTTGGGCGTGGGGCCTACTTAAAAAAAAACTCCCTAAATAGAAACGAAATCTATTGCTTCTATGAGTCCACCCTTATAATAAAAATATGTAGGCATATTAGTCCATAAATTTTTATTAAGTATCTATTTTATAACAGGCCTTAGGTAGGGTATATGTTTAAAAAAAAAAAAGAAAGGTATCTTTTGGGAGACAACTCCATATGGATTTTTGTAGTCTTGTAGCAACTTTTTCTGAATCACCTTTTCAAGCATATTTGTATAATAAACAGCCTTAGATGACTAAACTAATGGCTTCCTCAAGGGCAGAGAGCAGATGTATTTATGTCTAGGATAATAAAGAATAGTGTAGATTTGCTATCAACAACTCTTAAAGATTGGGATTTCCTAAATTCAGAGCTCTTCAACAGGGACACAAACCCACTGCATGTAGAGCATTTATTGTGGCCGTTGATTTTATCACTCCCATGGGATCGTGGGGGACAAGAAAATAGATGCAAACCTGAAGCTCATGTTGCCTCTGCTATGAGTATTAGGCCTTTTTTTTTTTTTTTAACCTAGGAGTCTCCTGTCTTCGGTCAGCACCTGTAAAACTGGCAGGTTAACTAGTTACCTTAGAAGTAAGGTAAAATCTCAGAACATCTATAGTTCTTGACAATGGCCAGCAGACAGTAGGATACATGATCTTGAGTTCAGCAGAAGAGTTTGGGCTAAAGACGGCTTTGGGTGCCATCAGCACATAAGTGGTATTTAACCCTGGCAATGGATGTGATCATCTAGGCTCATGTTACCTGGAAAGGAGGGCTTCGTACAGAGTTTGGAGGAACTTCAGCATTTAAAAACCTTCTCAAAGAGGAGTAGTTCAAGGGAGACTCGAAGAAGGCTTCAGGTAAGTGTGGTGTCACAGAACCAAAGGGAGAGAGTGCTTCAAGGAGAAGAGAGTGGACAAGTATGTCCATGCTGAGACCCTCTAAGATGACAACTGAAAATGTCTATTGAACTTAGCAATTTGGAAGTCACGGTGACTTAGCAAGAGCAGTAAGTGCAGTATACTGGAGTAATTGGGTAGAATCCTAACTGGACAGGGTTGAGGTGAGAAAATGGTGGGAATGAGGGAGAGCCAGCGGCTCTTTTCTACAGAAGAGGAAGAAAGATAAAGAGCCGTCAAGGAAGAGCTTTTGCTTTCAGCCTTATGGGCAGAGTCTATGCAAACAACACTCTCAGTGCTTTTCAGGGATGACTGAAGTATTTTCTCTGGTTTCAGAAACTGGTTGGTGTAAAGAAAGTTCTTTGGTTTGTGGATAAATGATAAATAGTTGCACAGATGGTTGAGCCAGTGTGGACCAAATTAAAAGAGTTATTTCTCTGCCAAGAGTTCTTCTGATGCTTTTAGTGTCAAAGATAGAAACAACAAGAAAAACTCAGAAATAGGCTTAAAGGAGACACAGGCCATCAACAAAACCATAACAACAAATAAAAAGCTGAGAATGAAAGTCCCATTTTGGGAAAAAGATGTATGATAAGATTTATTGTCATCCAAATAACTAAAGCCCGGGGACACCTTGGTGGCTCAGTCTTAGGTTAAGCATCCGACTTTGGCTCAGGTTATGATCTCATGGTTCGTGGATTTGAGCCCCAAGTTGGGCTCTGTGCAGACAGCTAGCTCAGAGCCTGGAGGCTGTCTTCGGATTCTGTGTCTCCCTCTCTCTCTGACCCTCCCCTGCTCGTGCTGTCTCTCTCTGTCTCTCTCAAAAAATAAAAAAAATAAAAATAAAAAACCCCCCAAAAACAAAAACAAAGCAAAAAAACCCCCAAAAAACAAAAACCCACCACCAACAAATAACTAAAGCCCAGAGGGCTTGCTTAGGAGCTCTTAACCTTAATATAGAACGCCTATAAGGAGATGATCCTAAAGAGGAAAATGTTGTGGTGGAAATGAAGTCCCAAATGAGCCAAATCCTTTGTGAACTGAGCACCCCCACTACAATCACCCTGCGAGGAGATTTTAATGAGAAGTAGGAACAGGAAAGTTTCCTTTGTCCATTTAGGGCATACTTTTCTTTAACCTGTTTGTTGTATATTTTTGTTTAATTTATTTTGTAAGGGTCTGGAAAGCCATGTGTTTCTGTTCATATTTTTTCATTCAATGAAGGTATGGTAAAATCAATATTAAGACAAAGTATACACTATGGAGGGGAAAATGCATTTTGTGTCCTTTACCATCTATTCTTGAAAGAATAAAGTTTTATGACCACCACATCTCAGGAATGAAAAATACTATTAGAGGTTATTGAAAATGCTCTCCTTTTTAAAGTTTGTTTATTTTTGATAGAGAAACAGAGAGAATAGGGGGAGGGGCAGAGAGAGAAGGAGAGAGAATCCCAAGCAGGATTCTCCACCCTGACAGTGTGGAGCCCAGCATGGGGCTTGATCCCATGAACTGCAAGATCATGACCTGAGCAAAATCAAGAGTCAGATACTTAATGGACTGAGCCACCCAGGTGCCCTAGTAATGGTCTTAAAGAGGGTAACATTCCTGGTCGATTCCAATCTTCTTCACTGAGAGGTTAAAAACCATACTTATGGCTACTAAATAGTAGTAGAAAAAGTCACAGACCCTGATTCCCCTACATCAAATTTAATCTGCTTTGCATTGATGGAGGGGAGCCAACCTCAGTTATTTGAGGGCTTCTTCTTTCCCTCCATGGACTTTCACAAGAATTCTGGGTTCCTGTGTCTCAGAAAACAGAGGTTAGGGCTGGCACTTTGTCTTTGGCAGTTGCATCTTGGCCAATGCTTTGAAGACTTCACACTGCTCCTGCAGCGCCTGGCTCCAGCTGCTGTCTTTCGGTCACTCGGGTTCCAAGGCAGCTCCAGGCATGGATTTTGTCTGATCCTTCTCTTACTGACTTTAGAACATGCCCTTCTGACTTCAGCTTGGGTCGTGATTTCAAGGTTTGGTTCATGAGTTTGAGCCCTGTATCAGGCTTGTTGCTGCCCTCGGATCCTCTATATCCCCCTTACTGGGTGCCCCTCCCCCCAAAATAAAACATTAAAAAAGTATGGTATATGTATTAAGTATGTGTATTTATATATGCAAATATATTTAAAGATATATCTATATTGCATCTAAATTTAGATGAGAAAAAAATTTACATTTTTGAAAAAGTTTGAAAAAGTTTTTATAGTGACCACTTTGTTAATAGTAAATGGAAAAAAATAAAAACCTGACAAATTTGTAACTAGGCCCTATTCAGATTTGAATTTTATTGATTTCATTATTTATTTATGGTAATTACAACTTTAAATTGGGATTCTGACAATGAATACTCTTAATTATCATATGCATTAGCCATTTGGACAAAACACTTGTGAAAATGAATAGATATTCTAAAGATGTAAAATTAGGTGAGATATCTGATACCCTGGAGAACTGAATTAGAATTCAATGTGACCCTAAAAAATGGTACAAGTGGGTGGAAATTTATGTAAAATATACTCACTTGAAATACTGTGACAGGAATAATTTAATTTACTTAAGAAGGAAAAACATCCTTTAGAGAAAGATCATGAGGAAAAATGTTATTTCATCATATCACTTGAAACACCTGTGGGTGGCTCACAGAACTTGCATAGTGATGTTAAATAGTCCGTACTGAAAGTCTCCTAAAAACATAGCTATCTCTCATTCCAGATTCTATGAACAGAAGCCCAGCAATATATCCATTGTCCAAGGCAGTTATAGTTAGTAATACAGCATACATATTTTTCCAGTCTTTTTGTCTCTCTTTATTTATTTATTTATTTATTTGTTTTTTAACGTTTATTTATTTTTGAGGACTGAGAGACAGAGGCTGAGCAGGGGAGGGGCAGAGAGAGAGGGACACACAGAATCCAAAGCAGGCTTCAGACTCTGTGCTGTCAGCACAGAGCCCCATGCAGGGCTGGAACCCATGAGATCATGACCTGAGCCGAAGTCGGCCGCTTAACTGACTGAGCCATCCAGGTGCCCCTGTAGATAATCCATAAAGTATACAAATCATACACAAGTAACCAAAAGTTGAATATATAGTATGAGTACACTGTGTAATCAAGAGACAAAAAGACTAAGGTCTGTGCTGACAGCTAGCTCAGAGCCTGGAGCCTGCTTCAGATTCTGTGTGACCCTCTCTCTCTGCCCCTCTCCCACTCATGCTCTGTTTCTGTCTCAATAATAAATAAACATAAACAAAACAAAACAAAAAGACTGCAGAAAAAAATTTAATACATTTTAACTTTTCTTTCATTTTTTTAGTGTGCACATGTAGCTTTTCTTTTATAATAAGCCATGATCTTAGCCTCTAGCATTAATCAGTATTTGCCAAGAAATAGAAACAGTTTTAATATGGGGAAAGTAAGTAGGCCATCAAAAATTCAAATGTGCTTCTCACAAAAAAGGCAAAATTACCTTTAAAATTATTCATTTATTATTTCACTACTTCATGAGTACATGCTATATAAAAGGTGAGAATCAAAAAAATAAATAATAGACATTTTTGCCCTGGAGGAGTGATGGATTCAGTGAATTATTATGCTGTGGCAACTGTTTGGAATTAATGGTTATTTTTCTCACCAACACATACAGGTTGAAAAATGACTTCAGATTCCTTGGAAGAGATTTGAAAAAATCTTCTTTGGAAGAAATTAAAATTTTTATTATTTCACATGGCAATTGAAATGAAATTTGTACATCAGATATAGTACTAAATCAAATATTAATGAAAAAGAATTCCTTGGTGTGATTTGAGAAATAATGTTAAAAATTATTCCAGGGAGGATCTCCTATATTTCTAATTGAACGTGTGAAGTACTTGAAGAATTCCTGCTAGCTCTAGAGTTTTTGACCAATTTATTTCTTCTCAAAACTAGTCTTTGCTTCAGTTATCAACAGCTCCATGATTGTGAGTGGTAATTAAATTTTGTTGATGTAAAACTTTAAGAAGCTTGAATTACATTGTGGTATGTTTTTCCAAAATTTCCAAAGATTTTACCCTGAATGCCGCATTATTTGTGAATGAACTAATTCTCATTTATATGTAAATTGCATAGAGAAATACCAGAAGCATGTAACATTGAATTATTTGTAGTTTTCCTCTTAATGTTTATTGTTTCTTTTCTTAAAAGAATATTTTATTTTATTTTATGCAGTTTCCACACCCCATATGGGGTTCAAACTCATTACCCTGAGATCAAGAGTCACATGGTCTACCAACCAAGCCAGTCAGACACCCTTTACTATAATAAACATTTTTTTTTAAAGTAAACTCTACACCCAGTATGGAGCTTGAACTCGCCACCTCAAGATCAAGTTGCATGCTCTATTGACCAAGCCAGCCAAACACCCCTATAATAAACATTTTTAAACAAGGAATTATTTTTCAATGCCCTAAAAACATATATAATCTGTAATTCTTTTTTTAAAATTTAATTTATTCATTTTGAGAGGGGGTGGAGAGAAAGAGAGAGAGAGAAAAAGAGAGAAAGAATTTTAAACAAGTTCTATGCTAGGTGTAGGTCTCTGTCTTACAACCCTAGGATCATGACCTAAGCTGAAATCAAGAGTCAGATGTTCAACTGACTGAGCCACCCAGGTGCCCCTGAAATTCTTAATAATTTTGTACAAAACCTTCCACGTTTTCATGTTGCACTGGGCTCTGCCAATTACAGAGCCAGTCCTGTCCATTTGTATTAGCTTTATATATAACAAGGGATTAACCTTTGGCTATGTGTTAACAATTTTTTTTAAAGAAAACTAAACAAATTTCTAAGGAAAACTAAACAAAATTCTCTTGAGCTTTTATTTTCCATGAATAAAAATGCACCCTTTTGGTAAATTTTAAATATTATAAAATATATGGTATAGAAAGCAAGTGTAACTTATGCTCCTATTTCTGGTGACAACCACAGTTACATTTTGTGTATATTATATATATTTCTCTAGGTTTTAAATTACTTTCAGCAATGATGGTAACAACTGCTCAGTTGGTTGTGAGCAATCTCAATGTGAGATAACCATTAGCCATCAAAGAATTGTCTGCCTGAAAATCAGTCATCGATCTTCCACCACCTACAAAGAAAAACTTCAATGCCCTCTTCCATCAAAAGAGGAATCTACCTCCTTTAATGATTAAAATACACTTTCATTTCCTAGATACTATATGCAAATTTCATTTATTTATTTTCAAATACTTTTTATTACTTATATTTTCTATTGGTATATTTTCCTATTTGTGAAAATTGTTCAGTGTCGTGAGATGGCGTAGACTGTATCATGATTTTTCTCCATTAAAATAAATAGAAATATCTTTTCATTTAATGGCAGAATCTTCAGAAATTAATTGGAGTCATTAATTGAGCACTAAGTATTATTTTGTTTGTGTATTTTATAAAAATGAACCGTCCATTTTGTATCCTGCCCTTATCAGGGACCATATATTTTAGAGTTCTTTCTATAGTAGTATATATATCTTTGAGCAAACAATTGAAAGCAGAGTTTTGTATGTAAGTGTGTTTAAGGCAAATACACTTCATATATTATTTCTTCTAAAATCTTCTTTTTAGTGTTAATCAATGTCCAGTTGTGCATGCCTTTCTTCTAAGGAATTTTCAATTAATATGATCCATGGCCTCCTATGATTTTATGATCCTTGGGCTTATTGCATACATCTACTGACTTATGACTGAAAGTGCATGACTTGTTCCTAATCCATTGTAGAATTCGCCTCAAAGAAAATGATAATTTTATATATAGGGATGGAAAATTATAGTGTGCTGACTCTGATGACTGTGTATTTGATGTTTTACTTCTAATCATAAGGCTTGGTGCCCAAATCAATCTCAAGGCCCCTCTCTGTAGTTAAGCAAAAGAAACTATAATTCATATTTAAAGCTATATACTTCCTCTTTCAGTGTTCTGGCTCTGCAGTTCATTTCTATTCTTAGGATAAGTCCAACAGGCAGGTCTTAGTGTGCTAAAACTGCACCTTAAAGCTATTTGTTTCATGGCTCAGGAATTCTGGTTCATTTCCCTGCCTCTTCTGCTTGCTAGTCTTAAAAACTCACTTAATAACTCATCATGACCACAAATACGTAAAGAATAATCTTAAACTTAAAATTTTTCATGTCACTGGGGAAATCATTTGCCTAGTCAAGAGACTTTAGTTTTTTTAATGTTTATTTATTTATTTTGAGAGAGAGAGAGAGAGAGAGAGAGAGACCGAGCAGGGGAGGGGCAGAGAGAGAATACTGCTCACTCTTACATGCACTTTCTCTCTTATTTATTTATTATTTTGAGAGAGGGAGAGAGAGAGAGAGAGAGAGAGTGCATGTGTGTAAGTTAGGGAGGCGCAGAGAGAGAGAGAGAAAGAGAACCCTAAGCATGCTCTGAACTGTCGGTGTGGAGCCTGACTTAGGCCTTGAACCATGAGATCATGACCTGAGCTGAGCCAAAGTTGGACGCTTAACTAACTGTGCCACCCAGATGCCCTTAGCATCCCACATTAAATTTTTTTTGTCTTTTTTCATTTTTAAAAAACTAAAAATAATTTTTAAATTTATTTTAGAGGGAAAGAGAGCACAAGTGGGAGAGAGAGAGAGAATCTCAAGTAGGCTCCACATTGAACACAGAGGCCCAATTCTATGACCCTGGGATCATGACCCAAGCTGAAACCAAGAGGCAGTAGCTCAACCAATTGAGCCACCCAGCCGCCCCTCCACATCTTTATTTGTAGATCTATGAAATATATATAAAATATACCTGTAGACATTTGTCTTCCATGATGTAACTATAAGATCTATTAAATTCTTACTTTTGCACATCTTATCAACTCATATTTTCTCAATAAAAAATCTCTACCAATAAAATAGACTTCCCTTTTTGGTTATACTAAACACATTTCTATAATTCATCTACGAGAAGCACTTTCCATCCACGTTAGCCATGAAACAGTTTGCTTTTTCCCCCAAACAAAATCTTATGATGAGCTGTTTTACAATGTGAATTTACTTTTATAATGTCAGATTACAGCACATATTTTTAGCAGATCAATCAGCAAGAATGAGGAGGCTGTTTATTTTATTTTATTTTATTTTATTTTTTTATTTTAGAGAGAGAGTGTGAGCATGGGAGAGGGGCAGAGGGAATGAGAGATAGAATCTTAACCAGGCTCCACACTCATCATGGAGCCCAACATGGGGCTCAATTCCATGATCCTGGGATCACGATCTGAGCCCAAACCAAGAGTCAGACACTCAACTAACTGAATTACCCAGGAGCCCCTAAAATAATAGTAGTTTTAAAAATTGATTTTATGTGCAGTGTCATAATGAAATAAATACATCTGTTAGATGTTGGGAACACTTACAAATAGAGTGCTAGAATTTTGTAGTAATGTAGAAATGAGGGAAGATTAAAATGCATCCTTTAGTTTTGTATAAAATGTAAAGTTAAAGAGCAGAGGAAGTGGTGTTTGAGAAAAATATGGACCGAAGCAGCATTTATTCTAGGACTAATTATTCCCCACCACTGAGGCACTCTTTTAAGTACTCTTTCTTTTTTTTTTTAAATTTTATGTAGTTTGTTTATATTTGAGACAGAGAGAGACAGAGCACGAGTGGGGGGAGGGGCAGAGAGAGAGAAGGAAGCACAGAATCTGAAACCGGCTCCAGGCTCTGAGCTGTCAGCACAGAACCTGATGCGGGGCTTGAACCCATGAACCATGAGATCGTGGCCTGAGCCAAAGTCGGGCGCTTAACTGACTGAGCCATCCAGGCACCCCTTAAGTACTCTTTCTAATTGTCAGTAAATTATGAAGTTTTGCTGTCTGGCTGGGATGAATAGGCACCACTCCTGGCCCTGTGTCAGCTCTGGCTTCTGTTGTGCAGAATCCTAACTACCCACCAGCTGCAGGTAGTGTCATCAAATACCTACTCTAATCAGTCCTCAGTGGGGTTTTCGAGGGACCCATCTGCCAGTCTCTAAGGTTCTCTTTCTGGGCAACCCTGTCCTCTCTGATACTCTGACCTACACACTCTGCTGCCTGTCTCTGTAACTTGGGGAGTTTACCAGGCTCTTTCTGGGTGCTCCCTGTCTACAGTGGGGCCTGGAAATTCTCTCTCAAGTCAGAAAGCTTCGAAAGCCTAGGGTTCACTTTGTCATTTGCCATCTCTCAGGGATCACTGGCTTTCATCACCTGATGGCCAATGTCTTGAAAACTATTTTGTCATTGACAACTATTTCTGCTTGACTTTTCAGTTGTTTCAGATGAGAAAACAAATCAGGCCCTGGTACTGCATTTCAGGTGCTTTGAGTATTGATCTTCTCTCCCTTTTTTTTTCACTTTCTTACTCTCCATAAAAATGGGGGAGAGGGGAGAAGACTGATTTGTGCTATCCAAAAGATAAGAATGTGCCTTAAGAATTAAATGCTTGACTTGAGGAATCCCTGTAAAATTTCTATTATTAGTTTTCCATCATCCTGAAATTCTCTAGATAAATTGCCTTTTAATATCTCCACTTTTACTTTTAAAATCCAGGATTTCACATTATTTCATTTGATACAACTTGAAAAAAATTTTAATTCCAGCATAGTGAATACTCAGTGTTGTATTAGTGTCAAGTGAACAATATAGTGATTCAACAATTCTATACACTATTTAGTGTGCTCATTTGATACTTTTATATTTCTTTTTTTAAGTTTATTTATTTTGAGAGAGAGAGAGGACACACACACACACACACACACACACACACACACGAATGGAGGAGGGGCAGAGGGAGAGGGAGAGAGAGAATCCAGAGCTGTAGGCAGAGTCTGATGAGGGGATTGAACTCACAAACCATGACGTCATGACCTGAGCTGAAATCAAGAGTTGGACACTTAACCACCTAAGCCACCCAGACATCCTGATACAACTTTTAAGATGTAATTCTGAGCTGCCAGGTCCTGTTTCATGATGAATGTTGTGTGCATTACCTAACAGAAATTGTTCTTTGTTAGAGCAACTAAGCTAAATAACACCACCTAGAAACCACTTAACTGATTCTTTCTGACCTTCTTGGTTTTGACTTCTTGGTTTTGAATCAAGAGCATTTGGAGTCCTTTGCAATATTCAGTTAAAGAGGAGATTATTACTCAGGAAATGTAAGGATGCAGGTCTGATTCAGGTTTCCCCTCTGACCTTGAAGGCTAGCTAACACCATTAACATTTCTGGGGGCGGGCCTAAAGATGGAGGTTAAGACTAGTCATGCCCTACCTGAGGGTCCTAGTCACGCCCTACCTGACGGTTCTGGGTCCACTCTGTAATTGGTTAAAGTTACTGTCAATGATGTGATGCTATATTGATTGGACCCCTGTACCTGTGTCACAGTTTCCTGTAACTCCCCCTTCCCAAACTCATAAAAGGCCCTGCCCCGCCATGTTCAGGGCTCCCTCCATGTGGATCCAGTGTGTTGTTGAAGTCTGTGAACCCGAGTTTAGGCTGGCCGGGCCTAAATTCGTAATAAAGCCCTTTGCTTTTGCATGCGTGATTCGGCCTCCCAGGTAATCTCTGGTTTTTGGGGCGATATTAAAATCTGGGCATAACAGAAATACATAATGTTTGTAAGATTGTCTTTGGAGAGGTAACAGATCTTGAAGTGAGTATCTGACTGTTAAATACAAGAAAAAATTATTTTCTTGTTCTTCCTCTTTTGACTCTTGGGCCAAATTATTGAAGTGTAGAAAACCTTAGGAATTTGGGACTGAGAGCATAAATTAGTGTAAGAGTCACCTTGAGAGTCACCTTGGCATGGCGACCGAGCGGCCATTTTGCTGTGGGTTGGAAAAACACTGCACCGACGACCCCCCACCCTCACCCGCAGACCTGGAATGTTCCGCACCAGTTTGAAGAAAACAGCCAATCATGAAGCCCCAGCTTCCCATCACCCTGACAGGAAGCAACCTATCCCATCCCCCACGTCCCTAAAGTGCCCCTTTTTGGTGGTCTGCCCTCCCAGGACCGGACCGGAAGTCTTTCACCCATAAAATACCTCACCCCTCCTGTACCAGGCGCGACTTCCCTGACTCCCGACTCCCGGAGTCACGGAACCTCGCCCGGAAATTGCAGATCCCAATAAAGGC
Organism: Helogale parvula; assembly: GCA_004023845.1. Classification (NCBI taxonomy): domain Eukaryota; kingdom Metazoa; phylum Chordata; class Mammalia; order Carnivora; family Herpestidae; genus Helogale; species Helogale parvula. Next base: position 28,250 of record PJEM01010444.1, on the reverse strand, counting down.
CTTCTTGGCTCCATAACTTGGTCTCTTTCTTTCCTCTCATCTCTGCCTCCATCCATTAAATCTTACAGTTAGTACTTGCTGCTTCACTGGCACAGTGTCAGCCATGCATAAAATTTTCAAGCGTTAGAGAGAGAATGTGTAGATTCTCTAAGTACTCTAATATACATTTCATCACTTCACATGAAGCCTATGAATGACATGTGGCTGTAATTATGACTCCACTGTACGATGTGGCAACTCAGGCTCTAAGAAGTTAAAATACTTTCTCAAGATGACATAGCTCAGTTAGCAGTAGAGCCAGATCTTAAACCCAGGTCTGCTGACTCCTGATGAATGCTAGATTTCTAAAGGATGCATTGTTAACTCCAGACTGGAATGTTAAATACCTTAACACCATGGCCTTTTGAAAAGAAAGTAAATCTCAGCAAAAAAGGTCTTAGAGTAAGTAAAACAGGATTAGCTATTTTCTTAGAGGCAATACTCAATCATGAGAACATATGGAAATATATTCCACAGAAATCTCTAAAAATAAGATATAAAATAAATGTTTATTTTGTAATGAATATATTTTATAGTCACTAGAAGTCTAGAAAATAAAATAAGTTGGGGCACCTGGGTGGCTCAGTTGGTTGAGTGTCCTACTTTGGTTCAGGTCATAATCTCACAGTTTGTGGGCTTGAGCTCCACATCAGGTTCTGTGCTGACAGTTCACAGCCTGGAGCCTGCTTCAGATTCTGTGTCTTCTCTCTTTCTCTCTGCCCCTCCCCCACTCTTGCTCTGTCTCTCTCTGTCTCAAAAATAAATAAACTATATAAAAAAATAATAAGTCCTGCATGAAAGAATTTGAAACCTTATAAGCATAGCCTAAAATGGTGAACAAACTGTCCCCCATTAAATGGTAGAAATCAGATTTTTCTTTGAAAGTAAAAATGTATCATTGGTCGTTAAGTGAGTATCAAATGAAGGGTCCTTTATTTTTATCACATTTTGAAAATGTGAGTTAATCAGAACTAAACTCCATATACCTTTACTTTGCATTGCAATAAACAATGGTATAGAATTAACTTCTGATTACCTGTGCTAATAGAAAGGATTAGGGACATAAGCATTTTAAAACCAGCAAATCATTCAAGAAATCTTTTTTTTTTTCCTTAAAAATATATGGTAAGAGGTGCTTGGGGGGCTTAATTGGTTAAGTATGTGACTTCCACTCAGGTCATAATCTTACAGTTTGTGAGTTCTAGTCCCATGTCGGGCTCCATGCTGACAGCTCAGAGCCTGGAGCCTGCTTCAGATCCTGTGTCTCCCTCTCTCTCTGCCCCTCCCCTGCTTGTGCTCTCTCTCTCTCTGTCTCAAAAATAAATAAACACACAAAAAAATTAAAAATATATGTGATAAGGCTGTGGACTCTGAGGTGTTTTACTCCCCCACTTCCAAGGGAAATGGAATCATAGGAAGCTTGTGTTTTACTCAACTATATATTTTAAATCATTTGTCATTTCTTAACATATAGTGGTCAGTGTTGGAAGGAACTGGCAGCAGTGGCTGCCAGGCAGCAGCAAGAAGAGTATGGAATGTTATTTGGTTACAGAAAATCCTGCAAAGTACAAATCTACATGCAGATTATACCCAAGTGTTATTTGTGAAATTAGGTCAAACTCCTTCTGAGGATTTGTAACTATTGAAGGTGAATGCCAGGGCTCAAGGATTTGACAGCAAAAAGAGGAAAGATAGGACTGTATTTCACTTTCTTTTCAAGTAAAATCTATTCTTTCCTCATCTGTTGTTAATTCCCACTTGAAATCCTGGCTTTGGCACTTCTTTGGGTCACACTTTCCTTTCTAGTTTCTTTGAATTAAAAAACATTTTTTTAATATTTATTTTTTGAGAGAGAGACAGAGTGAGTGCACGAGCACAGGGGAGGGGCAGAGAGAGAGGGAGAATTCAAAGAAGCTTTCAGGCTTTGAGCTGTCAGCACAGAGATCCACCCGGGCTTGACCCACAAACTGTGAGATTATGACATCAGCCGAAGTCAGACCCTCAACTGACTCAAGCCACCCAGGCGCCCCCTTTCTAGTTTCTTTGGACATGGTTCTTGAAAAACATTGTACAGCCTTGTGAGTGTACACTCTCAAGTTTGTGAGCAAATAAAATAGTAGGATGCTTTTCGGATTTAAATCTTGCAGTGCTTAAGAACTGGCTCCGTGTATCTTCTGTTTATCTGCTGACTGTGGCAGCTTCTCTTAGGAAGTAGCTGTCTCCATTCAAAACAGGGGGTTAGTAATTAGATAAAACAACTGCTTTTGGTTTTGCTTCTCCATTTTTTGTAAAATAAACAAAAGTACCTATTCCGGTGTAACTTTATAATGGAGCTTAATGGATATTGAAACATAAGATTAGGTTCATATGATAAAATTAACTTGTTGATTCAACATTGTTTCCATGGTTCAAGTGAAAAATAGTAGCCGGGATGGCGTTTGAGGCCATGAACAATTGTTGACCTAATCAAGGCACAATCAGTTCCTTATGCTTATACTTAACATTCTCTAAATTCATATAGCTTCCACGTGGCCCTACAATTACTATGTAAATATACAATATATAATAAAACTTGTTTGTGCTTTTAAAATCATAAGGATGAACAAACACTGATTAATGTCAAGGTGGGCTTGCAGTATGTTAGAAAAGTAGTGGGGTAGAGGAAAGTGCTTGTATCAAGCAGGTGTGTGTGAAGTCAAGCCTCACCACATATGAGCTATATAATCTTGGTCAAGTTCTTTCACTTCTCTGGGCCTCGGTTTTCTCCTTCGATGAATAGGGAGCAGTAACTACCTTGTAGATGATCATGAAGATTTGAGAAAATATTTGCCAAGTGTCTAGCTCAGTATTCAACACATGATAGGGATTCACCCAAATGGAAGCTGCTATCCTTAGTCTTGAGAATGAACATGTACATTATCATTCTAAACATATTTCACTTTTCTTTATTATTGTTAATTTTTAACATTTATTTATTTTGAGAGGGCGAGAGAGCACAAAAACACGTGCACACAAGTAGAGAGAAAGGCAGAGACAGAGGAGAGGGAATCCCAGGCAGGCTCTGTACTGTCAGCACAAGAGCCCGATGGAGGGATCAAGCCCACAACCATGAGATCATAACCTGAGCCAAAATTAAGAGTCAGACACTTAACTGACTAAGCCACACAGGCACCCCCATACTTCACTTTTATGGAAGGTGGACAATTTTGTTTTAAACCTTCAGGGTAGCTATGAATGCAAAGAAATATTAGCAATGTATTAGGGGGGAAGTCTGGTCATAAGCCTAAAACTGGAGCAAGTATTAGAAGAATATAGCAAGAATTTGAAAGGTGGCAGTATTAGGGTCCAGTCAGAAAAATAGAACCAAGGTACTTAATTTATTTTTTTATTGTTTTAAAGTGTATTTTACTTATTTTAAGAGAGAGAGATCGAGTGCAAATGGGGGAGTGCCAGAGGGAGGGGGAGAGAGAGAGAGAGAGAGAAAGAGAGAGAATCCTAAGCAGGCTCCCTTCTGTTAGTACAGTATCCAACATGGAGTTCAATCTGAGATCATGACTTGAGCCGAAATCTGGAGTCGGGCACTGAACTGACTAAGCCACCCAGGTGCCCCCAGAACCAAGGTATTTTAATAGAGCAAAGTTAATGTGGGGAACGAGTCATGGAAGTGATGGGAGAGCTGATAAGTCAGACAGAGGTCAGTGAGGCAACACTTTGTAGTTTACCGATAGCAGGAAACTGCTATTGCTCTGGCAGCCAGAGGGACAGAAGGAGAAGGAGGTGGAACCAGAGCTTAGGAATCCTGGAGAGAGATGGAGCCATGGTGGAGCTGGAGCCCTGCCTGAGATGTTACACGAAGCAGAGGCAGAAAGCAGAAATGCCCTGGTTTTCCCACTTCTCACCCTCCAATCTCCAGTCACTGTTTCCTCAGTGATCCATCTTCACTAGGAGCGAGTTGTCAAAGAACCTGGGAAATGCACTTTGCGGGGGTCAGGGCCCTGCAGTCCATAGGGGAATGGAGGAAGGACAGGGCATAAATCTGAAGACAAATTGACAAATGACCAGCACAGTGACAGTCACAGTTATTTTCTGAGGAACTGTTGGCATGGTCTGGGACAGAATTACAGGGCAGATAGTTTGTTGCTTTTGCTCTTCACCTCTCCTCACCAGCAGAGCCCTCCCTTCCTAGATTTGGTGTAGAGAAGACCTGAGTTAGTGGGTTCCAAACCTGTGATTCGACTGGAAGGAGTCTCACAGACACCACAAATCAGAGGATCAGTGGTCAGGTTCAGAGCAGAAAGCTATGGAAGTGAAAAAACACAGGCAAGCGGAGCATATTAACGTATTAGTCCAAGCAGATAACATACAGATTCTTTTTTGGCAACACAGCAGGAATAAATGTCAGAACAATCTGCCATTGACTAGAGATGGTGGTGACTTGCAGCAGATGGTGAGAAGTGGATATGTTGTGAGGGCGGAGCCAGGAGGACTTACTGATTGATAGATGTAAATGTGACGGAAAAGGGAGGAAAAGAGACTAGTGACGCCCAAGCTTACTGTAGCAACCATGAGTCACCATTGATCAAAAAGGGAAAACTGAGAAGAGAAGGTTTAGGAAGAATAGCCAGAACCTGGTTTTTAACATGCTGAATTTTAGGACTTCTTGTTTTTAAATATCCTTTTAAAAACCACTTTTTTAAAATAATTTTTTTACATAATACAGGAAGCTCAGGACTGAAACTAGGAAAGTTACTAAGTGAAAGTCTGAACATCTAATAATGAAACCCCATCTTTCTTCCCTCCTTTGATTCTGAGAAAGCTGGTAACCAAGATTTACCCACTCCCTGCCCCTCAACTTCCCCTCACTCCCTCAAATCAGCATGTTACTTTTTGGGATAAATGACTAACTGAAAAGAAAGCCTTTGCAGATACAAATAACTAGAGATTTCCTAAAGAAATATCTGAGTTCATAATTATTCCCAAGTAATTATTCATAAATCCCAAGCTCTGAGGTACACTTTCATCATATTGTTAATTTTGTGCATTATATAGGAACAGGCGAGGATCAAAGACTTCCCAAGCACAGGGTTAGGCCCCTAGAGAGACTGGGCGCCAGGAGACCATATCTGCTCCTCAGTCTCAGAATTTAGGCAAGAATTATTCTGGGATTGTCCCTGGCACTTGATAAGCATTCTTTCAAAAATACTTGGCATACACTCACGTTCACAGTAGCTAAAACATGGAAGCAACACCAAGTCCACTGATGGATCAATGGATAAGCAAAATGTGGTACAGACACACAATGGAATATTAGCCAACCTTAAAAAGGAAGGAAATGCTGACGTATACTACAATATAGATGAAACTGAGGACATTATGCCAAGTGAAATAAACCAGTCATAAGAAGACAAATACTGTATGATTCTATCTAAAAGAAGTATTCAGAATAGTTAAACTTGCAAAGACAAAAAGTATAGTGGTGGTTGCCAGGGCCTGGGAGAGAGGAGAGTAGGGAGCTAACGTTTAATGGATATAGAGTTTCAGTTTTTTTTTAAATTTTATTTATTTTTTTGAGAGACAGAGAGAGACAGAGCATGAATGAGGGAGGAGCAAAGAGAGAGAGGGAGACACAGAATCTGAAGCAGGCTCCAGGCTCTGAGCTGTCAGCACAGAGCTCGACGTGGGGCTCAAACCCACGAACCGCAAGATCATGACCCGAGCTGAAGTCGGCCACTTAACCGACTGAGCCACCCAGGTGCGCCTAGGGTTTCAGCTTTACAAGACGAAATGAATTCTGGTGATGGATGGCGGCAATGGTTGCACAACAATGGGAATGTCCTTAGTACCACTGAACTGTATACTTAGTCATGGTTATGATAGTAGAAAAAACACTGGGAAAAGTAAGATACTCTGAAGAAGAAGAAAGAGGATTTAATATAATGGCAGATATTCCCCAACTTGCCTTTTCACCAAGGAAAAGAACTAGGGCTGGCAGCAGAGAGCCCGATGTGGGGCTCAAACCCATGAAACATGAGATCATGACCTAAGCCGAAGTCAGGTATTTAACCCACTGAGCCACCCAGGGGCCCAAAAGTAAAATCTTAAAAAAAAAAAAAAAAAAGAACTAGGCACTAAAATTGGCACAAATGGATGAAATGTACAGAAAAAATATCGGAACAGATGAATTAGAAGTACCTTAAAGAGGATGTTTAAAATATTATTCTAATAACAATGATCAAGAATAATTTTTTATTTTAAATAAACACAGGTATATTTACTTCAGTTTGTCTAGTTTAAGCAATAATGTAATTGTAATATTTTGCTTATCCTTGTGGTATGCATTTATCCATGTAGCATCCATAAATAGAATAACAAAGGAGGTCATTGGAAGTCACAGCTGCCAATGACTTATTGTAATAATGAAATCATCTTTTTATTTTTTTTAGATTTGCTGAAGGCTTCTAAAGAAAGAAGCTTCCTCATTTTTTAAAATGTTTATTTTTGAGAGAGAAGCTGTACATGAGTGAGCAGGGGAGGGACAGAAAGAGAGGGGGACAGAGGATCTGAAGCTGGCTCCTTGCTGACAGCAGAGAGCCCAACGTGAGGCTCGAACTCACAAACTGCAAGATCATGACCTAAGCCAAAGTCAGATGCCTAACTGACTGAGCTACCAAGTTGTCCCTCACTTTTAAAAAAAGTTTATTTTCAAGGGTGCTGATGCATAGGGGCACATGTACCCCAACGTTTATAGTAGCACTTTCAATAATAGTCCAATCATGGAAAGAGCCTAAATGTCCATCAACTGATGAATGGATCAAGAAGATGTCATTTATCTATACAATGGAGTACTACATGGCAATGAGAAAGAATGAAATCTGGCCATTTGTAGGAATGTGGATAGAACGAGAGGGTATCATGTTAAGTGAAATAAGTCAGGCAGAGAAAGACAGATACCATATGTTTTCACTCATATGAGGATCTGAAGAAACTTAACAGAAGACCATGGTGGAGGGGAAGGGGAAAAGTTACAGAGAGGGATGGAGGCAAACCATAAGAAGACCTTAAAGACTGAGAACAAACTGAGGGTGGAGGAGGGGTGGGGGAGAGGGGAAAGTGGATGATGGGCATGGAGGATGGCACTTGTTGGGATGAGCACTGGGTGTTATATGGAAACCAGCTTGACAATAAATTATATTAAAAAAAAGAAATACAGAAAAAATAAAATAAAAAAGTTCATTTATTTTGGAGGGAGGGGTGTTCCCCCCCCAGGTGTCCCTTGGCTTAAATTTTTTTTAACTATTCTTACTAAAAATGAAGTATTGCTATGGGTAAGAGAAGAGGGAATATATAGGAACGGTGTAGTTTTTGCTAAATTTTTCTGTAAATCTAAAAACTGCTTTAAAATATAAAGTCTAATAGGGTGACTGGATAGCTCAGTTTGTTAAGCATCCAACTTTATCTCAGGTCATGATCTCACAGTTCCTGAGTTTGAGCCCCATGTCAAGCTCTGTGCTGACAGATCAGAGCCTGGAGCTTGCTTCTGATTCTGTGTCTCCCGCTATTTCTCTCTGACCATTTCCTGACTATGCTCTTGCTCTCTCTCTCGCAATTATTTTCATTAAAAAATAAAAATAATTTTTTTGAATATCAAGTCTAATTGGGACGCCTAGGTAGCTCAGTTGGTTAAACCTCTGAATCTTGATTTCCAGTCAGGTCATGATCTCCTGGTTTGTGAGTTTGAGCCCCAAACTGGGCTCTCTGTTGTCAGTGCAGAACCTACTTTAGATCTTCTGTTTCCCTCTCTCTCTGTCCCTCCCCCACTTATGTGCATGCCTTCTCTCTGTATATAATATACATTAAAAAATCTTCATAAAAATAAAAAACATAATATAAAGTCTAATTAATTTAAGTAATGTTAAATAAAATAACCCTTTAAAAATATTTTTAGCTTTATAACCCTATGAAAATTTTATGGCAATTTGAGTTTTGCATTGCCTTTCCTATGAAAAATATAAACTGCATGGGAGAAGATTATAATTGAAGAGATCTTGCAATTTAAATAAAGCAGTTCATATTCTTTACAGATCATGTTCTTGCTAACTCTTCAATATGCAAAACCATTCTAATTTACTTTATTCAATAGAATTCATGATGTGCAAATTAGAAATGCAAATGAAATCATGATTTAAATCTATTTATTGATCATTTTAAAAAGATTAAATTGAAATTTAGAATACATTGAAATATTTGTTATTGCAGTATTGAAATTCCAAGATCATTCTAAATATCTTATTAAATTTCTTAAACTTTTAATCCACATTCCAGTAATTCTTATGTATATACAATGACTCTCTGAAATGATAAATTTCCACTAACATTAATAGTACAAGAAAAGAAAATCTTACCTTAATAGATTTTATATGGCTTAACCTAAAGGAGATCTGCCTATCTGTTATCTATCTATCTATCCATCCATCTATCCATCCATCTATCATCTGTTTATATACAATAAAATAGAAATAGAGAATCAATCATGAAAGAAGGTAAAAAGTGATCATAATAGCAATGGACTTAGTGTGATTGATCATTTGATTTGCCTTTTAACTTCCTGGCAGCCAGGAACCAAACAACAAACCAAAACGGGACCAAACTAAGGCAGATTTCATAACTTTTAATAGGAAGAAGTATATCTGTCCCTTAAGACATCTTTCAGGTTTTAAATTCTTACAGCAACTTCTGACAATAGACACAAAGATAAACACTGCTCACTGAGCAATGAAATGATCTGGTTTTGCTTAATAACAAACAAGACCAAATAGTATATCGCTATTTGTTATAAGAGTTTTGGTAAAAGCTGTAAACATAATATTAAAACTCAGTTTAGCACTGGTGATTTTGCAAGGATCTAAGTAATTTAGTTCAAGTGTTCCTTCTCAGAATGTAATTTAATCCAAGGAAAAAACATTACCATAGATGATTTCTGAAGAACTACTTCTCTCAGCTAAGCTTTTGTTATGAGTTCACCAGCAGAAAATTCAAATAAAAAATCTGAGGAGTACCCAGGAATGCAGGTATTCTGAGCTGATGATGGGTTCTAACTGGGAGTGGGCATGGCAGAATAGAAGATCTTCAAATCTGTATATGACTAGGTATCAGTAGACCAAACCAGTGCTTTTCCTTTTCCTTAAGAAGTACATTTGGATTTCCTCTAATACTTGAACAGCTAGTCACTTGCTATCTCAGTGTTCCATACCAGAACACCCACAATGATCATTCTGGTCTGAAAAAAACTTCAAAACAAATGTAGACAACCTTCAGTAATGTCTCATGGAGGGGCACCTGGGTGGCTCAGTTGGTTAGACCTCTAATGTTGGCTCAGGTCATGATCCCGCAGTTCACAGGTCTGAGCCCCGCATGGAGCTCTGTGCTGACACCCTGGAACCTGGAGCCTGCTTCGGATTCTGTGTCTCCCTCTCTGTCCACCCCTTCTCCCCTCATGCTCTGTCTCTGTTTCTGTCTCTGTCTCTATCTCAAAAAGTGAATAAAACATTAAAAAATTTTAATAATATCTCATGGAGAATAAAACTGTGAGAGAGGTCAAAAATATCTCAGTTTTATTAGATATCTGTGGTATGTTGAATTCTTCTTATAACTTTTGAGATTTTCCTATGTATATCAATCATATAATCTTTATAACAATCTTATGAGGTAGGTATTGTTAACTTTATTTTATGAATAACAACTAGGGCACAGACCCATTATATAAACTTATACTCATCCCTATAAGGGCATAAAATTGCTCTTTGCATACATATAATTATGTATATGTTGCAAATATCTGTGTATATATGTGTATTTAAGGCATATCTTCATTCTCAATTATTTTTTGAAGTTTATTTTTGAGAGAGAGTGAGCATGAGCAAGCATTAGTAGAGGAAGGGCAGAGAGAGAGGGGGAGAAAGAATCCTAAGCAGGCTTCACACTATCAGCATGGAGCTGGATGTGGTGCTCAAACCATGAACCATAAACTCACATTCCAAGCTGAAATGAAGAGTATGACGCTTAACTGACTGAGCCACCTACGTGATCCTCAATTATATTTCTAAATTCCCGATAAAGAGATATTGTCTTTTGTTTCTGTTTTTAAATCCTCAATAACATATAGGGAATGTGTCTGTGAAACAGCAGACATCTAATTATTTAAATTGGTTGACAGTTTAAGGAATAAAAGATTAAACATTATGGTGACAAGCCAGCTATAATTTTTTTCTCTTAATACTAACAAGCTCATACATTTTAAAAAATTCCTGTGCATTCAGATGGATAATAAAAAAGCAACTTTGGCTAATCAAAGACAAATTAGTCACTTACTGGCTCCGACATTGAAAGAAAAAGAGATATTGCAGAACAGAAGAAAAGGTCAAACTATAAACATAGTTTGGTGAATCCTCAGCACACAATGATAATTGAAGCCTGCAGTAGATGAATTCATCTTTGTGCAATAGCAGAGAACAGAAGAACTTAGAGCTGGACTTAGGAGATGCATCATTTTGTGTCCTGATCAAGGAGAAGTTCACATAGGAGATTTACAAGGAGCTTCTGGAAGAATGTTGTGTCATGGAATCCGATGGAAGAGAAGGTTTCAAGGATGAGGAAGTGCTAGCTTTGCCCTATGCTAAAAAGCCAAGGAAGATGAAAGAAAAACAGCTGATTAGTTTAGTTTTATGGGTTAACTCTTGGCCTTAGCAAGAATAGTGGAGTAATTTGGGAGAATCCATTTTGAAGAAGGTGGAAGATAAACAAAGGAGGTGAGGAAGTGAGTCAGCAAGAGCAGATACTCCTTAAGATGTGATGAGGGAAAGAAAGGACAGAATGGAGAGAAGGTTTTTGTATTTGACTTTGCAAGTGAAGATTAAATACTGACAATGTAATGATTAATAGGCTGCTCCAGTATGACTGAAAAGTTAGCCTTTAATCTAGAGTTACAGTAATCATGCAGAGCCTGATAAAACACTACTGTGTTCTTGCAACAACGGATCTCTCAAAGGCACCATGATTCAAACAGAGTGTGGCAGAAACTGCTATTTCTTTCCAATATCCATTCTTCCAATAGAATCTCCAGCTGGGCACAGGGATCCCAAAATGAAGACAATTCCCCATTCTTCCTTGCAATTGTATGTGGCCAGGAGAGTAAGTTCCAATCAATGGATATAAATAACAGTATCCTTTAACAGCTTCAGAGACCCTTCCTTAAGGAATGGCTTACATGCCCTTTGACCCATTATGTCTTTTTCCTTCTTCTTGCTGGAGCTGAAGAGCCATCTTGGACAATGAGGTAACCTTGAGAAGAGAGGACTCAGCTGATAGAGTAAAAAACTAGAAGAATCCAAAGTCTGCATTGACTTCACAGAAGAGAGTTCCATGGCAGCCCTACACTACTTGTATCTGGATGTTAAAGCAAAAGGAAAATAAGCATTTGGTTTAAGCCTCTGATATTTTAAAGGCTACTAACATCTTTAGCCAAACATAAATCTAACTATATATACAAGCACAGCAAGAAAAGCCCAGGCTGAAATAGAAATGACAAACCTTCATTGAGATGAAAATAGATTAAGAGTCATTGAAGCATAGTCTATTTAAGAGAAATAATAGTGTTAATTTGAGACCAGGCATCCTGTCCAGAGTCCTTGATGTTAAGAAGGAAATGGGCATGGAAATGACCATAATAGGGAGAAAATACCACATGAGAAAATGTGGTCCTATTATTATCCAGTCTCCTTGTATATCACTGGTCAATCACAGCAGATGATCTTGCAAAACTTTACTTTGAGAGGAAAAGTGAGGCAAACGATGATTCCCTTTTCCTATTTAACTCACTTTCACACTTTGTTTAAACCCATTTAATTGTGTATATATATTTTAAGCTGTTTAACTGTACATATATATCTCTAATCTGCTTAACTATATATACACACACACACACATTATATGTATGTATATATATGCATATAGTTTAATTTGTGTTGTAAAAGTCTGAGTATATAATTCTACTGTTTTACAAATTTCTTTAATGCTTATTTCTGAGAGAGAGAGAGGGAAAGAGAGACAGAGAGCAAGTGGGCGAGGCAGAGAGGGAGAGACAGAATCTGAAACAGGCTCCATGCTCCGAGCTAAGCACAGAGCCTGACACTCGAAACTGTGAACTGCGAGATCATGACCTGAGCCAAAGTTGGAGGCCTATCTGACTGAGCCATCCAGGCGCCCCTCTACTGTTTGTTTGTTTGTTTGTTTTTGTTTTTTTTAATAGTAAGGCACATTGCAAAGTTTGCAGAAAAGATTCTTCTGGTTATCACTATTTCTCTTTGTTTTAAAAAAATATTTTTAAATGTTTATTTATTTTTGAGATAGAGAGAGACACACACAGAGTGTGAGCAGGAAGAGGCAGAGAGAAAGAGAGGGAGACAGAATGGGAAGCAGGCTCCATGCTCTGAGTTGTCAGCATAGAGCCCAACGCGGGGCTTGAACCCACAAACTGTGAGATCATGACCTGAGTTGAAGTTGGATGCTTAACTGACTGAGCCACCCAGGAACCCTACTATTTCTCTTTCTTGGTTTGAAGAAGTCAAATAAATTTTACAGAAAAAATTTACTTTTGAACAAACCACTCAATCTGTTACCAAAAAAAAAAAAAAAACCCAAAAAAAAACCCTGACATAAACATTGTTATCTCTTATCATAAGGGACAGGATTTCTATTCCATTTATATGCTTTTCTTAAATCAAGGGGTCACTATTAAAATTTTTTAAAATGTTTTTATTAATTTTTGAGAGAGATAGAGAGACAACGTGAGCAGGGGAAGGCCAGAGAGAGAGGGAAACACAAAATCCAAAGACAGGCTCCAGGCTCTGAACTAGCTGTCAGCACAGAGCGCGATGTGGAGGCTCGAAATCAGAACTGTGAAATCATGACCTGAGCTGAAGTCGGACGCTTAAACGACTGAGCCACCCAGGTGCCTCAAGGGGTCACTATTATAAAATTACAAACAATGGGCATGAATTTTATTCCACAATGCCAGGATAAAAGAAATATCACAGTCCCTTATTTCCTAAATCAAATATAATCCGTTCTGAGGTTGGAGGGAAAATTCAACCAATCAGTTTTGAAACTCCTTTTCCTGTTTCGGGGAGGTCCTGCACTAACTCTGGACTTCAGTATTGTCAATACAGGGTGGCTGTGCTATTCTTGGTTCTCCATGGTTTTAGCCCTGTTTGCCAATGCTCTCTTGCTTGCAAGATACTGCTATAGAGCTCTGGAGCCCGACTCTTGGGCACTAAATTTCAGGCAGGCTCAGAAGGGCATCTCACAGGAAATTTCTCACTGACTTCAGAGTGTGCTTCTCATTGGGTCATTCTGAGAGGGTCACTACATGCCTGCAGGACTTGGTCTCTACCACCCAGCAGTGGGTTACTTGTCTTATCTCCAGCGCAAGAAAGCTAAAAATTTCCCCAATGTTTGCAAATGTGATCCCTTTTCTCAAATGGACATAAAGAGAGAAGATGATAACCCTCGTTCATTTTTTCTCCTAATTATGGCAAGGTGTTAAACTTATGTAACTCAGAAAGCACATTAACATTTTTGAGCTTATTCTCAAAAAATATTATTCAAGCAACTGACAAGGAGAATAATTAATTTCACTTCTCTGATTTGAATTTCAGTTCTCTTTCTGCCTCCAGTTTACATGCTAAGTGGCAGTGGAATTGGATCATCACCAGTTGTTTCTTCTCTCTTTAGATTGCCTGAAATTGTTAATTCCATCTGAACACATTTTAGCTCTGGTGAGTTTCCTTATGCCAGCTTCTAAATATAAAGTTAGTGTAACTGTGTACTAATATGATATGCTTATGTCTTCAAAATTTTTGCAGATGAATTCAGATGTGACTATCCTTATTTATATAAAAGTAATAGTTTTGAAAATCTTTTCTTATTGATGTGTTTTATGACTCAATAGAAAAAAATAGAAAAAACTTAACATTAGAATTAAAAATAACTCCTAATCTTATTTATTAAAAAGTTTTTAATGTTTATTTATTTTTGAGAGAGAGAGAGAGAGAGCATCAATGGGTGAGGGGCAGATAGACACAGAATCCAAAGTAGTCTCCAGGCTCTTCCGAGCTGTCAACACAGAGCTTGATGCAAGGCTCCAACTCATGACCTGCGAGATCATGACCTGAACGAAGTTGGGCACTTAACCGACTGAGCCACCCAGGTGATCTGATCCTAATATGATTTAAATTTAATTATGATTCCTTTGACCTAAATATTTTTTTATATTATGATTAAGGCAGTAAGTATGACATGTGTTCATTATAACATTAAACATTGGGATGAACAATGATGAAATGCTTAAGCTGGTTTACAAAAAATATCTAGAGAACTGGTGTAGAATTATACATACACATATCAATATATTTAACTTATGTATATTAACCTCCTCACCCACCATTATTCTCTTTAGAGAATACAAGGGAGGCAACTCCTTTTTCTGGAAATAGTAAAAGGTCAAATATTTAATTTCCCTTTACTGTAGGAACTATATTCCAGGAAAACTAAAGAGCTGTTGAGGAAATTTTTATTCTTTGGAATTTAATTCCAATCAATGAATAAAAAGAAGTAATAGAATGTCACCATTTTGCAAACCCAAATGAAAGAGTGGATCCAAGTGGTGATTATCAGGGGCACCTGGATGGCTCAGTCTGTTGGGCTGCCGACTTTGGCTCAGGTCATGATTTCACAGTCCATGGGTTTGAGCCCTGTGTCGGGCTCTGTGCTGACAGCTTGGAGCCTGGAGTCTGCTTCAGTTTCTGTGTCTCCCTCTCTCTCTGCCCCTCCCCCACTCACTCTTTGTCTCTCTCTCTCTCTCAAAATAAAGACATAAAAAAAAATCAAACAAACAAAAAAAACCAAGTGGTGATTATCAGTGATTGCTAACATCATTGAAAGAGGGCCAACAAGATATGTTGTCTCCAGTGGAATCGAGAGCACTACTTATGGAATGGCCTTGCCAAAACGCGAAACCTGTACCAAAACAAACCTCCAGATCTAGCTATGAGCTTAAATAAAACACATAGGCAAGAGGAGCATATTAGATATTGTGGGGAAAGAGAAAATCCAAATTCTGATAATTCCACAGGACAAAAGACATGTTTTTCTTAAAAAAAAAAATACAGAGCAGGGGTGCCTGGGTGGCTCAGTTGATTAAGCATCTGACTTTGGCTCAGGTCAGATCTTGCAGTTAGTGGGCTCTAGCCCCGTGTCAGGCTCTGTGCTGACAGCTCAGAGCCTGGAGCCTGCTTTGAATTCTGTGTCTCCCTCGCTCTCTGCCCCTCCTCCACTCATGTTCTGTTTCTGTCTCAGTAATAAATAAACATTAAAACCCCCCCAAAATTCAAAAAAGACAGTGCAAGGAACAAAAAGAACATTACTAGACATCATTCAATCTCAAAATATTGACTTTTATTGTATTTTGATTCACACAAACTATTTAAAAATTATGACATTTATTAAATAATTAGAAAAATGAACCCCAGTGCCTAAATATTTGGCATTATTAAAGAATTATTGTTAAATCCTCAGGTGTGAAAATAGTATTTTTGGGTGGCTCAGTTGGTTAAGCGTCTGACTTTGGTTCAGGTCATAAGCTCACAGTTTGTGGGTTCGAGTCCTGTGTCAGGCTCTGTGCTCACAGCTAGCTCGGCCTAGAGCCTGTCTTGAGATTCTGTGTCTCACTCTCTCTCTGACCCTCCCCTGCTTGCACCCTCTCTCTCTCTCAAAAATAAATAGAAACATAAAAAAAAGAAATACATATTGAAATATTTATGAATGAAATGATATGACATATGGTATATGCTTCAAAATAATATGCATGGGTAATGGTTTACATGAAACAAGTTTGTCCATATTGAAGTTAGATGGTGGTATTGGATATGAGGGAATTCACTGCATTATTATTATTTTTTAATGTTTATTTGTTTTTGAGAGAGACAGACAGAGAACGAGCAGGAAGGGGCAGAAAGAGAAAGACAGAATCCAAAGCAGGCTCCAGGCTCCATGCTGATAGCACAGAGCCCAACATGGGGCCGAACCCACAAACTGCGAGATCTTGACCTGAGCAGAAGTCAGACGCCCAACTGACTGAGCCACCCAGGAGCCCCATTGCATTATTATTTCTACTTTGTAAACCACTTATCTTTTAAAAAGAAGGTAGGAAAATTTAGAGATGAAAAGATATGATAAATGAATTTTACCTACAAATAATCCAGCGGGGGGCGGGAGGGGGGGGTCAGGAGTAGGGTGGGTGAATTTACAGATGAAATAAGATGGGACCCGGAGTTGTTGATATTGAAGCTGAGAGGTTTACTGTACTATTCTACTTTTCCATGTGATTGACATTTTCCATAATAAAAAAATTAAAAGCAAAAAAAAATTCACTGTCACTCTGAGAAGCAGTGGAGGTAAGTATTCATTTACAATGATATGTATTTAGCTGGCCTGTCAAATAATGATGAGTACTGAGTAATTCGTGCGTGAAGGAAAAACACGTTAGGAAACAATGCTGCCACAGATGGCCTCACTGAGGCACCCAGTGTATCTTTCAGAACTGCCACCTTCAAATCTGAGACATCAAACAAAGTTCATTTACCATGACAGGCTAAGCTATTCGGCAGTAACAAATCATCCCCCAAATCCCAGGGGTGTATCATTACAAAGTCTATTTCTTGTTCTAGAAGTGATCTGTTCATTGGAATCTCTCAAGCACTCAGACTGATAGAGTAGCCACAGTATCAAGTCTTGCCTGCTGCTGTGCCCAAGAGACAGCAGGCTCTAGACTATCTTGCATTGGTGAGTAAGAAAAAAAAATCCAGTGTACAAAGACACGTTACTTCTCATAGTTCACTTGTCTGAACCAGTCACATGGCCCTATTCAATCACAAGAGGGCCCAGAAGCACATTGCTGCCACAGGCCCAGAAGAGAGAATTGGAATTATTTGGCAAAGAGTTCTGACCTCCTTGCTAAGAGAACCCTGTCATTATGTTGAAGCTGTATCATATGAGTGCTCTGAATAACTGTACCTTGTTGCCATCCCTAAGGCAGTCTCCAGACAAGTGCTTATCCACCCTTTTGGGTTCACTCTTAATGACCCATAGACATGCAATACATTGTATGCAGTATGCAATGTATTGATTGCATAAGGACTGTAAAGTAACTGGTTGACTCAATTATGAATTTAGCAATATTTTTAAAAAGTAAGTGTTCTATTTTCCTTTTGGATTATTAAAGTAATATATTCTCATTGTCAAACAGAAAACAAAAAACTAGAAAGAGGGGAAATCACTCATCATTTCATCTTCCAAAGATAATCACAGTTAATATTTTAGTGGATTTTCTTCCAAACCTTTTCTATGCATTTTAAAACACTAGTTCTCATTGTTACCAAAACAATAACCATTTCTTCATTAGTGACATTGCTTCAGATAGCTGATCTAAGTGGCCCTAAAGTAGATAACTTAAAATGAGTTCTTTTCCCTGTAACATGGATGTTCTAACATGATTAGATAGCATTAAATACTAATGGTTAACAGTTCCACATCACTTTCTGTGTTTGGGAGCAATGAACCCCTAGCTCTAAAATTGTTTTTAGGTGTAATACTAGCCTTGAAACAAATGAATAATTGTAATTTTTATCTTCGTTTGCTTCTGGTATTTTCTCCATCCAGACTACTAATGAAAAGGCAACAGCTTTGCAAGTTCATGTTACTGTGGTATTTAAACCTCTTAAGATAATAAAGATTTTGGTTACCTTCAAAATAATAAAAACTGCTTATGGCCCAAATACGAACTAGTTAAAGTGTAAAGAATAAATTGGCCACATATGTTTTTGTTATAATTGGGATGATTTCCTCAAGTCAAAACTATTTAGTAATAAACTGGGATCTTTAGAGGCTAAATAATACATGGGAGTTTTTCAATAATTATTAATCAAACTTTGCAAGGACTCTTTCCATTAATATTTTATTTGACATTGCAGTCAATATGCAGATTTCTTCTTCACTTCTCTCAGCAAAGGAAATCATAGAAAATTTAATTGACAAAGAAGCTCCACAAACATCTTATAATTTTATTATATTGCAGCAACCTCTCAACTATTAATGTGCGTAAGCAAAAGAATGACACAATGGATTGTGAACTTCTTAGGGCAAATTTCATGAATTACCCATCCCTGTACTCTTTACAACTCCAAGTATAACATACCACACAGAGGAAAAGCCCCAAAACAAAATGTGATACAAAGTACTATTGCATTTGTATGTGAAAGGCATTCCAGTTTTAGGGAGCTTTTTCACTTTCCTTACTGTTATTTCATGTAAATCTTTGTATTCTGGAATATTTCCTTATAATTTTCAGAAGGGAGATTATTAATTTAGGTCATGTAAACATTTCTTGTTATTTGACAAATAACTTTCCAAAGTCTTTGTCCTAATTTAGATCCCCAACAGGATGAGTGCTCATTTCACTCTACCCTCTTCAAGGGCATTAATTCGCATTTTAAACAAATTGGCTAATTAGATCCACTGGAAATAATATCTCATTTATCTTCATTATTAATGAGTTTGAATATTAGTACACATGTAGTGGGCACTTACAAATTTTATTTTGTGAAGTGACCATTCATGTATACAGTTTTCCTATTTATCTCTAAGGTTTTAGTGTTTATATTTCTATTCTTTATCCACACACTATATATGTAGGTATGTATTATACTATATGAATACTTCTCTATAAATACTTCTATCCCAAACACTTGTATCCACCAGTCTCTGCTATTAGATGGTTGGTCCATAAGGGCAATGACCCTTTTTATTATACATCTGTAAACAACACTTAACACATAGTAGAGAAAATACATACGGTATTTTGCAGAACTACTTAGGAATAAGTGAGATAATGTAAGCAAAGCATCTAATGCAATGCTTGTCACATAGTAGATGGTCAATAAATTATCTTAAACTATCAACAAAAGTTTTACTGTTGGACTAAAACCACACAATTTCAATTCAGAGTTTAGCAAAATCAGAGAAGGAAAATCAAGATTCAGTATTTTTTAAAGAGCACGAACTATTGTTTGTTGCAAATTTCAGATTTAGACTTTGAACCTATTCACAAATCTTTCGCCATAAATCACATCTGATTGAAATACTCCTAAGGTACTCCAAGTCTTGAACTTTTGTAAAAGACCATTATGATTACTGGTAAAACTTTTTGGCAACAGATGGGATTCTCCCCATACACAGGATCTCCTTTTCCCTCACTTAAATTTATAGGAAACTTATGGTAAAAATAGTAAAGCTCAATAAGCACAAACATGCATCACATGAGTAGCACTTATTTCTCCAGTTGGTTAGCTTTTGTTCTTAGACGGGGGGCAGCAGCTGTTCCTGTGGTCACTGCTAGAAAAGCAGAACTAAAGCAACGAGAGGAAAGGCCTGCAGAGTTGGAAGCAGGCAGTCAGCTGTAGGGCTTTAAGCTCGGGGATGAGCTCATTGCAGCTGAGATAAAGACGGGGGTGGCAACACCAGCGTAAAGTAAAACGGCATTCCGGGAGGAGAGCGGCGCGGGAGGCAGGACTGGTTCGCTGCCTGGCAGGCGGGCGTGTCCAGTACGGACCGGTGCGCTGCGCCGGCTCCGCTGAGGCTGCGGGGTGGGGGCAGGGGAAGCTGCGTGTAGGTCAACCAAGGATAAAGGAAGCAGGACACTGACGCAGATCGCCTCCCAATTCCGGCTCCCAGGCGTCTGGTGGGAAACCCTGTCCGTCCCCGTCTAAAGCGGGTCTTCAAGCAGCCTCATGACTGCAGAGCCTTCTCAGGCACTTCCGGTAAGAATCCCGGCACCCAAGGATCAGACCCCGCAGAGCCTCGCGCAGGCGCCTCGGGACTTGGCGGAGGCCGCGGACTCCGAGGGAGGGTGTGCGTGTGTGTCGAAGGAAGCCTCTTCTGCGCCTGCGCTATGTGCTCCTCGCTGTCTCAACAAGTACGGGGGAAAACAAACCCTGGGCCGACGTAGCGCACCCCCGGGACTCCCGGCCGGAGTCGCTCTTCACTCCTCTGCGCCGCATCGCATCGAGTCCCCAGAGAGCTCCTCAGGGTTGTGGGGGAGGTAAGAGCCCCCAGTAGCAGGCATCTTGGCCTCCCATCACCCCTGCTGCACCCACGGAGGGGGCGGGGTGGCCGCTGGATCCGCCGACCTGAGCGCCGTCTGGCTCTCCTTTTCCTCCACGGGCCGAGCTTGGGCCCCCGACTTGTTCTTTTTCGGAGCCTCTTAAGTTGGGCAGGGAATCACGACCCTCAAACCTCGCGTCCCCTCGGTACATCCTGGCCGGCTGGGAGGGCAATCTCGGCGGCTTTTTGCCGGGTCCCACCCACCCGGACCGTCCGGGGTGCTCGGGGCTGCCGTGGGAGCGTCCCGGGGGCGGCGGCGGGTGCTGGGAGAAACGTCCCCGGGGCTGCCTGTCCCGCCTGGGGACGGGGGAGGGGCTGTGCTTGCTGGAGGGGACTGTAGTTTCCGTGGAGGTAGCCTCTACGCGGGGAGGACTCGGCTCCGGCAGAATCATCTGTCATCGCCGCCCGTGCTTTTTCTCAAACCCGGTTCTCGCACCGATGCATTTTCTCATCATTTTAGATCAGAAGGATCTAGTAGTGTTCCTTTACTCTACCTTTTCTTTGACACCTCTGAAAAATTCTAAAAGATGGCCTAACTTTGAAACTGTTAACTTACTTGTGATTACAGATTTTTCCAGACTGAGTGTTCTTATTAGTTTGACTCGTATGGAAACCATCCCATATATATGATCAATTCATCTTTTTCATTTAACAAAATAAGGCAATTTGTTGGTTGAATTTGGTTCCTTAATTTATTATTTTGAGCTTGTTGCTTCTGAATTGACAGAAGTGCAATGGTTTGATTCAGTAAAACTATAATTTTTCACCCAATTGCTCCTCTTTTTTCTCCCGTGGATGTTAAACTGCATGCTTAGTGGTGCAAAAAAATCTTAAATATAATAAAGATTAGAAAAAATCAGCTATAATTCCACCATTTATAGTGAATCAACCATAGTTAATATTTTGACGTTTTCTCTCCCAGTATTTTTTTCTCATGGCATTTTCTTAATTAAGATGATGAGAATTTATATAAAGTTGGATTGCCTGCTTTTCTTGCTTAAAAATTTTTTAAGTATTGCCTCGGGTTTTTAGAAAACTTCATATGTATCTTTATGATGTTCGATTTACACAAGTAATACATGAGTGAAATATCTTTTGGAACATTGCAGATAAAGAGCTCAGTTCCCATTTAATTATCACCCCAATTATAATGTTACATAATATGATGGTATCACAGTTTTTTTACCCAGTAGGTCTCAAGATCTCTTTACAGACTTAAAGGTTATTGAGGACTAAAGGGTTTTTGTTCTTTAATGCACTATTTTACTATTTTAGAAAATAAAATTGCGAAAAATCTTAAAACATTGTGTGTTAAAAACCCTTTACATATTGAAATAAGGAGTATTTTTGAAAAATAGATTTTTAAAAAAATGTAGTGAGAAGGGTGGCATTGTTTTATATTTTTGTAAATCACTAATGTCTGGCCCTATAGAAGACAGCTGGATCCTCAGATTTGCTTCTCTCTTCACTCTCATGTGCTATCTGTACACTAACGCCTATTAAGAAGGTCCAGGCTTGCATAGATAGGTGTTTGGAAAAGGAAGGACCTCACAGACCCCCTGAAAAGTGTTTGGGTCTTCCAGGGGTCCTTAGACCAGTTTGAGGAAGCCGATTTAACTGTTCTTATGTTGATGAGCTGTTAGGTTCTTTGAAATTTTGTACTATTATAAACATTGCAACATTGGAAGTTCCCTTGATGTGTTCCTGCACACAAGTGCTAATGTGTCTCTAGAAGTAGAATTACTTTTGATGCCTGCATAATTTTCTTTTGTGTCCTAATGTTGGTATTTAGATGGTTTCAATTAATGATTTGGTAGAATATCTTTGCATATTTTCAGTTGCTTTGGATCATTTTAAATTTTTAAAAAGAGTGTTGTTACATCAAATGTTAGGAATCTTTTTGAGGCTATTGATATATATTATCACATTGTTTTTCTGAGAGGGTATACTGGTTTACTTCTTGTCAGCATTTCTGAAATGCTTGTTTTGTCACACCCTTACTTACATTGAGCACTTTTATCATAATTATTATTTTTACTAATTTCTTTAAGGTTATTATTTTTTTTTTTTAGAGCAAGAGAGAGGGTGTGAGCAAGCATAGTGGAAGGGCAGAAAGAGAGGAAGCGGAGCCACTAGCACAGAGCCTGACATAGGGCTCAGACTCAGAAACTGCAAGATCATGACCTGAGCTGAAATCAAGAGTGGGACGTTTAACCAACTGAGCCACCCAGGCGCCCTTGATCCCTTACATTATTAAAAGGAATTATGAAACTTTGGATCTTGGGATCGTGAGTTTGAGCCTCATGTTGGGTGTAGAAATCACAAAGAAAAAGGATGTTCTGATTTAGTAGGCAACAAATGATGTATGTTCTAATTCAGATTACTTTGAAAGTACAGATTGTGCTTTGAATATTTTTTCATAATCTTGCTACTTGTTTATATTATTTGCCCATTTATAATCCACTGTCAATGTGTTGTTTTTCTAAAGGGTTTTTTTTTTAAAGTTTATTTATTTTGAGAGAGAGAGAGAGAGCGAGAGAGTGAGCGAGCTGGAAAGGGGCAGAAAGAGGGAGAGAGAGAATCCCAAGCAGGCTGTGCACCTGACGTGGGACTGGAACCCAGGAACTGTGAGATCATGATCTGAGTCCAAATCAAGAGTTGGATGCTTAACTGATTGAGCCACCAGGCACCCCCTAACAGATTTTTGAAAAAAATTATTTATTTATTTTTTGAGAAAACACAAGTGGGGGAAGGGCTGAGAGAGAGGCACAGAAGATCTGAAGCAGGCTCTGCGCGGACAGGCTTACAACAATCAGCCTGATGTGGGGCTCCAACTCCCAAACCGTGAGATCATGACCTGAAGTTGGATACTTAACCAAATAAGCCACCCAGATGCCCCTTTATTATCTTTTTTATATTTTAAGGATACGCACTAGAAGTTTTTAGGAAAGGAACAAAATTATCTTTTTTGCCATTTACAAAAGTAGTACATTTTTGTAAAAAAAGTAAAATATAGATATGTATTATGCATTATTTATAGAGATATGATATAGATGTGAAAGGTGTACATTATCACAGATACCATTATTAACAGTTTGGTATTTGCCCCTCTATATTTTTTTCCTGTGCCTTTGCTAATACTTTTTCTTAAAAACAACTTATTTGCAAAAGTGAGTTTGTACTGTGCATGACATTTTGTAATTTGATTTTTAGTCATTTAATACTTATATTGGATATTTTCCTATAGAAGTGCATATAACTCTGGGGAAAATTTTATCCAGAGTGGCTTTATTTATCACTAATTGTGATCTTTAGTTATCTGATGTCAGGCTCCTGTCCTCTTCTATATTCTCTTCCTAGGTGATCTCATCCATTAACAGTTATGTGCTGCCAGTTCCCAAATCTTTTATCTATCTCAGACTTCTCTCCTGCATTCCAGATCCTTATATTCAGCTGCCTATTGGACATCTCCCCCAGGATGTTCTCAAGGTACTTTAAACAACAGTCCAAACGTGAACTCATTTTTTCCCTGCTCTTCTTTGTGTTATTGCCTGTTGTAGTCAGTGGTACGACTGTCTATCCAGTCACCCGTGATGGAAACCTGGCAGTAATCCTAGCTTTCTCCCTTGCTTTCACTCTCCAGAATTTCCCGTTCTTTAGCCACTTTACTACTGATCTCCTTTCCATCTGCCCTGCACTATGTCAGTTCAGGCCCTCATCATCTCTCATCTTAACTGTTTTAGGAGTCTCCTTAGTATTGGTTTTGTTGGTTTTCTGAAAACCAGTTTCATAAAGTAAATACTGTAAATATTTGATTGTAAATCTGAGATCACACAAATGGTCAGGTAAGTAAAGGTGTTACCTTAAACAGGTTGTCATATGTACACATAAATAAACTTCTTTAGAGTAGTAAATATATCTTCCATTTGTGTCTTTTTACTGTACATGGTAGATTAGTGGCACA
This sequence comes from Helogale parvula, assembly GCA_004023845.1. NCBI lineage: Eukaryota > Metazoa > Chordata > Mammalia > Carnivora > Herpestidae > Helogale > Helogale parvula. Next base: position 3,976 of record PJEM01010444.1, on the reverse strand, counting down.
GTAAGTACATCTTAGTTGATTGAAATGGGAAGTATGTGTAGTTTCAAATGTCACTTTAAAAAGTTTCATGTACAGGGGCTCCTGGGTGATTCAGTCATTTGAGCATCCAACTTCAGCTCAGGTCATGATCTCACAGCTCATGGATTCGAACACCATATTGGGCTCTGAGCTGACAGCTTAGAGCCTGGAGCCTGGTTTGGATTTTATGTCTCCCCCTCTCTCTCTCTGTCTCTCACCCACTCATGCTCTGTCTTTGTCTCTCAAAAATAAATAAATAAACATTAAAAAAAATTTCATGTGTTTGCATTATACCTTTTATAAATTATTGGATTCTATTATTATTATTTATCTTAACCTTTTTTATACCATTTTAGGCACCTCAGATGACATAATGCTTAGTAGTACATTGCTATACAGATAGAGATACTCTGTAAATATTTAATGAATTCTATAATTTTTAAGAAAAATTTTGGGGGCACCTGGGTGGCTCAGTTGGTTAAGCCTGCGACTTCGGCTCAGGTCAGATCTCACGTTCATCGGTTCGAGCCCCGCGTCAGGCTCTCTGCTGACAGCTAGCTCAGAGCCTGGAGCCTGCTTGCAATTCTGTGTCTCCTTCTTTCTCTGCCCCTCCCCTTCTATGCTCTGTCTCTCTCTGTATCAAAAATTAATAAAACATTAAAAAAAATTAAGAAAAAGAAAAGAAAAATTTTGTTTTTTTCCCTAATGAAAGACAATTTCTAGGCCTTCTAGTTCCTGTGCTTTATTTTTTAAAATATGTTTTATATTCAGAATTCCTTTACTACTTAAACATTTTTTTTTAATGTTTATTTTTGAGGGAGAAAGAGAGAGACAGAGAGACAGAGCACGAGTGGGGAGGGGTAGAGAGAGAGGGAGACACAGAATCTGAAGCAGGCTCCAGGCTCTGAGCTGTCAGCACAGAGCCCATCGTGGGGCTCGAGCCCACAAACTATGACCTGAGTGGAAGTCAGACACCTAACTTACTGAACCACCAGGCCGCCAATCACCCTACCTTCTAAATAATTTTTTAAAATTTGTAAACATTGAGGTTTATTCTTTGTGCCATAAAGTTCTGTGGGTACTGACAAATGCTTAATGTCTTATATTCACTACTATAGTATCATACAAAGTGATTTCACCACCCTAAAAAATCCACTGTGCTTTATCTGTTCAACTGTCCTTCACCCAAATCACTAACAGTCACTGATGTGTTTATTCTCTTTGTAGTTTTACCTTTACCAGAATGTCAGACACTTAGAATCATACAGTATGTAGATTTTTTAAGACTGGCTTCTTTCACGTAACAATACGTATTTAAGATTAATACAGGTCTTTTGTGGCTTGTTAGCTTATTTCTTTGTATCATTGAATACTATTCCATTGTATGAATGTATCACAGTTTATTTGCTCACTTAATGTCATTTTGGATGTTTCCAAATTTTGTCAATTGTAAAAAAAAAAAAAACTCTTATAAACTTCACATCTAAATTCTTGTGTGGACATAAATCTTTAAGTAAATTGGGTAAATACCTAATAGTATGATTGCTGGATCATATGGTAAGACTATGTTTAGTTTTTATAAGAGACAAACTATTTTTCAGAGTGGCTGTACCATTTTGTATTCCCATCAGGAATAAATGAGAGTTCCTGCTCAGTTAGCATCCTTGCAGCATTTGGTATTGTCAGTTTTTTGGATTTTAGCCATTGTAATTGATGTAAAATGGTATCTCATTGTTTTAATCTGTAGTCCCTAAAGACAAATGATGTTGAGCATTTTATCATATGTCTGTCTACTAACTGTGTATTTTCTTTGGTGAGGTGTCTCTTTGGAACTTTTGCCCATTTTATTGGATTGTTTGTTTTCTAATTAATTTTAGGAGTGTTTTTGGAGACTTTGGGTCCAAGTCCTTTATCAGATGTGTTTTGCAAATATTATCTCCCAGGACGTGGCTTGTCCTCTCATTCTCTTAACAGTGTCTATTTCAGAGCATATGTTTTTTAATTTTAATAAAGTTCAACTTCATCAGTTCATCTGAATTTTGTATATTAACCTTGTATCCAACATCCTTGCTATATTCACTACTCTATTTTTGGGGGGGTCAGTTTTTGGGGATTTTCTACATTGGAAATCATGTCATTGCAAATAGATTTGTAGTTATTCCTTTCCAAATGGTGTATTTTTTATTTTCTTATTGCACTTTCACTACTGTGTTGAATAGGAGTTGTGAAAGAAGATATCTTTTCCTTGATCCCAATCTTTGATTGGAAAGCATCCAGTTTCTCATCATAAGGTGTATGATACTAGCTGTAGGTATTTTGTAGCTAATCTTCATAATTGAGAAAGTTTCTTTCAGCTCATAACTTGCTGAGGGTTTTTATCATAAATTGGTGTTGAGTTTTGTCAAATGCTTCTTTTTTCTTTTTGCATTCATCAGTATGATCATATGATAATTCTTTAATCTGTTAATGTGGTAGATTATATTGATTAATTTTCAAAAGTTGAACCAGCCTTGTATACCTGGATAAATTCCACTTGGTTGTTGTGTGTAATTCTTTTTATACATTGTTAGATTCTACTTGCTAATATTTTGTTGAGCATTTTTATGTCTGTGTTCATGAGCAATATCGATGTGTAGTTTTCTTCTTGTAATGTCTCTTTTTGTTTTGGTATTAGGTTGATACTGGTCTAATAGAATGAAATAGGAAGGGTTCCCTCTGCTTTCTTTTTCTGAAAGAGATTGTGGAGAATTGGTATCATTTCTTCTTTGAATATTTGGTAAAATTCATGAATGAATTATTGATTATTGATTCAGTTTCATTAATAGATACAGGGCTGTTTGGGTTATCTGTTTCTCTTTGTGTGAGTTTTGGTAGCTTGTGTCTTCCAAGGAAATGGTTAATTTCATCTAAATGACCAAGTCTGTAGACATAGAGTTGTTAATATTTCCTTATTTTCCTTTAAGTTCATATTATCAGTAATTATGTTCCCTCTTTCATTTCTGATATTGATTAATTTGTATTTTTTTTTCTTTTTTCTTTTTTTTAATTTGAGACAGAGAGTGTGTGTGAGTAGGGGAGAGGGGCAGAGGGGGAGAGAGAGAATCTTAAGCAGGCTCCATGCTTAGCACAGAGTCCAATGTAGAACTCGATCCTATGATCCTAGGACCATGACCTGAGCCAGAATCAAGAGTTGGATGTTCAGCCCACTGGGCCACCCAGGAGACCTCTCTTTTCTTGATTAGCTTAATTTATCAATTTTACTGGGGTTTTTTTTTCTTCAAAGAAAGGAGTTTCTGGTTTCAGTGATTTTTTTTTTCCTATTTCTTCATTGCTTTTCTGTTTTTAATTTCATTGGTTTCTGCTGATCTTTGTGATCTTTGTTTCTACTTGTTTTGCTCTTATTACTCTCTTTTACTAGTTTTCCAAGGTGGAAGCTTAGATAATTTATTTTTAGATCTTTTTTTAAACATATGCACTTAAGTTATAAATGCCTCTCTATGCACCGCTTTACGGCATCCAACAAGCTTCACTTTTTTTTACAATTTTTTCTTTTTTTCACTACACTTTTTTCACAATTTTTAAGATATTTGCCATCATTTTTCATGATCGCTTTCCCCCTCCATATGTCCTTATTTATGGCTTCCTGTTCCTGTGTCATAGATGCATTGCTGTTTTTCTGAGAATATTAGTTTCTTTGAAGTTTTCTTCTGTTTCCTGCATTTTCTCTTAGTCCAAGTTCCTTTTCTTTGTTTTGGTGTGTTTTTGTGTACTATTGTATATGTATGAAAAAAAAAACAATTTAAAATGGAAATAGAAGAAGTAATGTGCTTTGTTAAATGAGGGTGACATGTCATTATTATTGAAAATTGTTCTAAAAAAAAAAAAGAAAATTGTTCTGAACAGGAGAAACTTAACAGAAGACCATGGGGGAGGGGAAGGGGGAATAATGGTTGGGGAG
>PJEM01010443.1:0-62393 GCA_004023845.1 Helogale parvula | reverse complement strand
AATGATGTCTCTCAGTTTCTCTTGTTGTGCCTGCGAGTATTTTATTTCCCTACTCTGCAATATTTGTGACTCGCCTTCTTGCACACTTTGGCTTGTTTCTTGGTGTAATCCTATAAAGGAAAACAGACTGACAAACACAGAGGGAACAGAAGCACACATATACACATACAAATCAACTGAAGAAACACAATACAGGGGGAGAGAAGAGAAACAAAATAGGAGGGAAAGAGACGAGAAGAAGAGAAGAAGAGAAAATAAAAAGAAAAGAGAAAGAAGAAAAGAAAGAAAAAAATGTATATGAAAGGCGGTCGGAGACAACAAAGGACAGTAGACCGTTTAAAAGTGTATGACCAGTTTAGGGGAGAGGTATCCGCCGCCCGGGAGGTGCACGTTCCCGGCGCTGCCGCGCTGCGGTGGCTCTCCGCAGCCTGGGGAGGTCTGCACCCCCGGCGCCGCTGCGCTTTGCTGCCAGGAGAAAAGCTGGGGGTGCGCTACCCGGTCTCTTCCCTTTGTCTCTCTGGCTCCGCGCGCTTGCCCCGCGTTGGGCGGGGGGATCTTGCTTCCCCTGCCCGGCCCGGGCTGGCCCGTTTTCAGATCTCCCCCGTTCACCCCCACTCACTCACGTATTTTTGATATTCTATTCTTTCTGGGGTCCATATTTTCTCCTTCCGCTCTCGCAGATGACAGCAGTATCCCTCTCAGTTCAATAGATGGGGCGGACGGAGTTTACAGAGCTCCTCTCCTCTCCGCCTTCTTCGAATCGACCCTGTACTCTACAGTTTAGATGTATCGTTTTTAAGGGGTCCTCTGCATTGTGGGGGGTGCTGGACTCAGGTCTTTGAGGGATTCACCTGCATTCTTATTATGCACTTGTGATGTTTTGGTAATAGGAAAGGCAGAAACAGGAGAGGGTTTAAAAAAAATAGGTGTAATAACAACATTGCTCAGAGGGAGAATAAGTCTGTTCATACACCCTGTTCCCAGCTCGTTTGAACCATGAACTCTGGTGTTTGCGCGTTTGAGCTGGGATTCAGGGCTGTTGAGGGGAGGAGCACATGACTGCAGGTTTTGACCTGAGCTGTGACTGTGTGCCAGAAGTCTGCTCTGTGCATGTGTAGCACTTGGTGGGAAACTATCTGCGCAGGCGCTGGGAGAAGCCATTAACAAGGGTGAAGTCTGGGCAAGCGAAGGCAGGGTCAAAATGGTACCTAAAGTGCATGTTCAAAAGTGGGGGCAGGGAGGGGAAGGGAAAGATGTCACACTGCATCAGCTGCCCATTTACAACGTGGGACAGATGTTTATGCCTCATGAGAAAGTGCTCAAAATGAGAGGTGATTGTGTATTAAAAGATGACCTGCTGTGTGTTCAAATTTTCAAGAGTTAATTTGACCAGCTATTTGTCTATTCAAGTGGTGAGGCATGCTCTGCCTGCAGGATGTAGCAGTGAGGTTTCTGTAGAGAAGACATGGAAGTACAGGAAGCATAGTGTTTAATTGGATACATCTTAAACAGTTCCCTTATTTTTGGAAAACCAGGTTGACTCGAATTGTTAAGTTTATTTTCTTCTAACCAGTGCGTTGACTGTTACAGTTCCCTACAGAAGGTACCAAGGCATCGAGTCATCTGACTCAAATGGTTTCCCTGTTTAACAGAGGCCATGTAGTTGGTACTGTATATTGGGTTTTTTTTTTAATATCAATTTGCAAGAGTAATTTAGAAATTGTCCACCCATTGTAAGAATGTTCAGTCACGACACAACTGCCAGTCCCAGAACCACCCAGTAAAGTCATATTTGCACAATTCAAAGATCCACATTTCATGATGTGTTTATGGAATTACATAATCGAATGTTTCTGTCTCCTATCACACACTAGTGTTACAACAAGGCTTTCTTTACAATTACTGTGGAGTATGATGTGTTTTTGTGTTGCAGTAAATCTATTTCTACTAGTGTGAAAAAACACCTTCATGTAGCATTTATTAAGGAAAGCAATCTGATCCACAGTAAGTTTGATATGACAATATTTATGTAACACTGAACCAATTCCAAAATATTTTAGTGTCTGTGTGTATTATACAACTTCACATATACTCTGAAATTGCATAAGAGTGATGATTTAACTCAATCTCATAAATGGTTTTGCTTCAAGATCTTAGGTTTATAATTTTCATTTTACAATTAATGATAGGCCTGTGTGTAGTTGTTTTCTATGACTATCATATCCAATTGTACATATTAAGGAGCCAACAACATAATTCTGTTGTTAATAAATCTGAATTTGAGTGGACTTGACTGGGCTTTGTTTAGGGCCGTATATGGTTAAAATCAAAGTTTCATGAGGTACTGGATCTTCTCAGGAGCCTCTGGGCCACCAGCCACTCCCAGGACCCTTTGAGGTTGTTGGCAGAATCCATTTTCTTCTTCTGGTTTCCCCATGATCTCCTCCATGGTCAAACCTTGTGCATGGTATCTCCAAAGAAGAGAAAAATGTTGAGTCTCACTGTTTACTCAAAATTTTGCCTGTGGTCCTTAACTGTCCATTCAGTTGAAAGGATTACTGGGTATTTTATAGAAGTACGGTTATTGCCATATGGGCTGAAATTAGAAACTGTGTCATATATAAGTCAGAGAATTAATGAGTAGGATACATTTCTGACCTTCACTTGGACTCCTGCAAACTTCATCACCCCACATCCCTCCTCCTGCCTCCTCTCTACCCTTCTTGTGACCTCAGTTTCTCTATTGCTGGATTTCCATGAAATCTCTTTCCCTGCAAATGACCGTCCTGATCTTCATTATTCATCTGTAAAGTGAATTTTATTCATTTTTAGGTGCACTTTAGACTTCTATATCAATAGAACCTAATTGGCCTGATCCCAGAACCCTCAGAACCGATATCGTCCTTTTTCCATTGCCCCCAAATCCATTCTTTTCTCCTTTTTCATTGCCATTTATCTTCCCCCCCCCCATTCCAATGACTTCAGCCTATTTATTATTTTATGCCCACTGCCCTCAATGTCCCAGCCATCAATGATCAGGAGTCCTCAGTTTCCTCATGAACCTGCACCTAATACCACCAACACTACACTCCCTGGTACTTTCTCATGGACATTTTAGCCCACTGATACCCACTGTGGGACAAGCTCTGATGGTGCCCCCCCACCGACATTCTGTTCCCCAGGCATCATGTCTCCTTCCTGCCCCATATCTCTGTTTGGAGCACTGAATACCCCCAAGACTCCATTCACAAGTAACTATCCCCCTTCTACCCCCTTGTTCTTTAACCTTCACAGCCAGAAAGGTTTACGTGCCTTTTACCCAAACTTTTAACTTTCTTTTGCCGATTTTTTTCTCATCCATGGTCATCTTCCTAGGATTTCCTTCACCCTCTTATTCCCTCTCTAAACATAATCATATACTTAATGTCCTGTATACACTCCACTCCCAACTTAAATCCTGTAGTGCACTTTAACCCTCAGTGGCATTTAACTAGTGCCTTTTAGCCCTTTTGTGGATTACACAGTGTGCCTCAAATATACATGCTTAAGTCCTAATCCTCAAGGTCCTGTAAGTGTAAACTTATTGGGCAATAGGATCTTTGCAGATGTAATCGAGTAAAAATGAGGTCAAACTAGATTCTGTCAACTCTAACCCAATGACTGGTATCCTTATAAGAGGAAAATTTAGACACTCTAAATGATGTGTGATGATGAAGACACCGACTGAGTGATGGAGCTATAAGCCAGGCCAAGGGTAGCTGACAGTCCCCTGAAGTTAGAGGAAAGACTCAATTCTTGAGATACAGTCCCCCTGCCAACATCTCAAACTTCTAAGAACCTCCAGAACTGTAAGACAGTAATTTCCCAGTGTGTTTAGACACCAAGTTGTGGCAATGTGTGACGGCAGCCCTAAGAAACTACCACAGGTTCTGTCTTCTCTTCTCCTTGGGGTAATGGAACCAAAGTGTTCGGCTCTTTACAGCTCCATTTATCTCTATGCCCTCTTTCTTACTCCACTGTATCACTCCTCATCTTTATGTCACATGTTTCCACTTAAAATGGCAGTGCTGCTTACTCTTTCAGGGACACGTGTCATGAGTGTCATCCTTGACTATATTGTTAAATGTTTACATTGTACCATAATTCTGATTTTGTCTTTAGTAAAGGTGTGCACTAGTGCATACTTGAAAAGGCTATGTATTCTTATCAATTAGAATATTGTGACTGTATAAGATTATGTTTAACTTTTTAATAGTTTATTACCAATTTGATTTCCATATACGACCCAGTGCTCTTCCCCACAAGTGCCGCTCTCCATGACCATCACTCCCTCTTCCCCTTCCCCCCTCCCACTTCAGCCTTCAGTTTGTTCTCAGCATTCAAAAGTCTCTCATGATTTACCTCACTTACTCTCTCCAACTCTTTCCCCCACCCCCTTTCCCATTCTCATGGTCTCCAGTTGGGTTTCTCCTGTTAGACCTATGAGTGACAACATATGGTATCTGTCGTTGTCTGCCTTATTTCGCTTAGCATGACTCCCTCTAGGTCCATCCATTTTGCTATAAATGGCCAGATTTCACTCTTTCTCATTGCCATGTAATACTCCATTGTGTATATATATACCACAACTTCCTGATCCACTCATCAATTGATGGACATTTAGTCTCTTTCCATGATTTGGCTATTGTTGAAAGTGCCGCTATGAACATTGGGGTATGTGTGCCTCTAAGCATCAGCACTCCTATTCCCCTTGGGTAAATCCCCAGCAGTGCTATTGCTGGGTCATAGGGGAGGTCTATTTTGAATTTTTTGAGGAACCTCCATACTGTTTTCCAGAGTGGCTGCACCAGTTTACATTCCCACCAACAGTGTAGAAGGGTGCCCGTTTCTCTACATTGTCACCAGTATCTATAGTCTCTTGCTTTGTTCAGTTTGGCCACTCTGACCTGTGTGAGGTGGTATCTCACAGTGGTATCTCTCAGTGTGGTTTTGATTTGTATTTCCCTGATGATGCATGACGCTGAGCATCATTTCATGTGCCTCTGGGCCATCTGGATGTCCTCTTTGGTGAAGTGTCTGTTCAGGACTTCTGCCCATTTCTTCACTGGATTATTTGTTTTTTGGTTGTGGAGTTTGAGTTTTTTGTAGATTTTGGATACCAGCTCTTTAACCAATATGCTATTTGCCACTGTCTTTTCCCATTCTGTAGGTTGCCTATTCGTGTTCTTGATAGTTTCCTTTGCAGTGCAGAAGCGTTTTATCTTGATGAGGTCCCAGTAGTTCATTTTGTTCTTGATTCCCTTGCCTCTGGGAATGTGTTGAGTAGGAAATTACTGCAAATGAGGTCAGGGAGGTTATTTCCTGCCTTCTCCTCTAAGGTTTTTATGGTTTCCTGCCTCACAGTCAGGTCCTTTATCCATTTTGAGTTTATTTTTGTGTATGGTGTAAGAAAGTGGTCTAGTTTCATTATTATGCATGTAACTGTCCAGTTCTCCCAGCACCACCTGCTAAAGAGGCAGTCTTTTTTCCATTGGATCCTCTTTCCTGCTTTGTAAAAAATTAATTGGCCATACACTTGTAGGTCTACTTCTGGGCTCTCTATTCTATTCCATTGGTCGATGTGTCTGTTTTTGTGCCAGTACCATACTGTCTTGATGATGACAGCTTTGTGGTAGAGGCTAACGTCTGGGATTGTGATGACTCCCGTTTTGATTTTCTTCTTCAATATTACTTTGGCTATTCAGGGTTTTCCGTGGTTCCATACGAATGTTAAGATAGTTTGTTCTAGCTTTGAGAGGAATGCTGGTGCATCTTTAATGGGGATTGCATTGAATGTGTACATTGCTTTGGGTAGTATTGACATTTTAACAATGTTTGTTCTTCCGACCCCTGAGCACGGAATGTTTTTCCATTTCTTTGTGTCTTCTTCAATTTCATTCATAAGTTTTCTATAGTTTTCACCATACAGGTCTTTTACATCTTTGGTTAGGTTTATTCCTAGATATTTTATGGTTTTTTGTGCAATTGTGAATGGGATCAATTTCTTGATTTCTCTTTCTGTTGCTTCATTTCTGGTGCATAGGAATGCACCAATTTCAGGACATCGATTTTGTATCCTGTGACTTTGCTAACTTCATGGATCAGTACTAGAAGGCTTCTAGTGGAGTCAATCGGGTTTTTCATGTAGAGTATCATGTCATCTGCAAAAAGTGAAAGTTTGACCTCTTCCTTGCCAATTCTGATGCCTTTTATTTCCTTTTGTTGTCTGATTGCTGATGCTAGGTTTCCAACACCATGTGAAACAACAGTGGTAAGAGTGGACACCCCTGTCGAGTGCCCGATCTCGGGGAGAAAGCTCTCAGTTTTTTCCCATTCAGGAGGATGATAGCTGTGGGCTTTTCATAAATAGCTTTAATAATGTGTAGGTATGTTCTTTCTATTCCCACTTTCTCAAGAGTTTTTATTATGAACGGGTGCTGTATTTTATCAAATGCTTTTTCTGCATCTATCAACAGGATCATATGGTTTTTATGTTTTCTTTTGTTAATGTGATGTATCACATCAATGGATTTCTGAATATTGAACCAGCCCTGTAACCCAGAAATAAATTCCACTTGATCATGATGGATAATTCTTTTTATGTGCTGCTGAATTCGATTTTCTAGTATCTTGTTGAGTATTTTTGCATCTGTATTCATTAAGGATATTGGCCTGAAGTTCTCTTTTTTTTGTTGGGTCTCTGTCTGGTTTGGGAATCAAAAATGATATTTGCTTCATAGAATGAATCCAGAAGTCTTCCTTCCCTTTCTGTTTTGTGGAATAGCTTTAGAAGGATGGGTGTTAACTCTGCTTTAAATGTCTGCTAGAATTCCCCTGGGAATCCATCTGGTCTTGGGCTTTTATTCGTTGGGAGATTTTTGATAACTGATTTGTCTTCTTCACTGGCTATCAGTCTATTTATCCTTTCTATCTCTTTTCATTTGAATTTTGGTAATGCATGTATGTTTAGGAATTTGTCCATTCCTTCTAGGTTGTCGAGTTTGTTGTCATATAATTTTTCATAGTAATCTCTGATGATTGCTTGTATTTCTGAGGCATCGGTTATAATAGATCCATTTTCATTTATGATTTTGTCTATTTGGGTGTCTCTTTTCTTTCTAAGGAGCCAGGCAAGAGGTTTTTCAATTTTGTTTTTTTTTCTCCCCTCAAAAAACGAACTCTTGGTTTCATTGATTTTTTTTTTCAACTGCTTTTTTGGATTCCATGTTGTATATTTCTGTTGTCTTTATTATTTCTCTTCTTCTGCTAGGTTTTGGGTGCTTTTGTTGCTCCCTTTCTAGTTTTTTGGTGCTCTGTTAGATTTTGAATTTGCGCTTTTTCTGGTTTGTTGAAATAGGCCTGGATTGCAATAAATTTTCCTCTTAGGATTGCCTTTGCTGTGTCTCTGAGAGTTTGGATTGTTGCATTTTCATTTTCATTTGTTCCCATATATTTTTAAATGTCTTCTCCAATTGCCTGATTAGCCCAATCATTCTTTAGTAGGTTGATTTTAAACCTCCACATTGTTGGAGCTTTTCCAGTCTTTTTCTTGTGCTTGATTTCAAGTTTCAAAGCATTGTGATCTGAAAGTGTCCATGGTATTATCTCAATTCATTTGTATTTATGGAGGGCTGTTTTATGACCCAGTATGTGATCTATCTTGGAGAATGTCCCATATGCACTCGAGAAGACAGTGAATTCCTTAGCTTCTGGATGAAGAGTTTTAAATATATCTATTAATTCCATCTATTCCAGCGTGCTATTCAGGTTTATTGTTTCTTTAGTGATTTTTGTCTGGTGATTTATCCACTGCTGTAAGTGGAGTATTAACAATGTGCTTTATGCACGGGGTTTTATCAAGAAGATTGCTTCTGTTTGTGATTAGTGGTTTTATGTATCTGGGAGCTCCCGAATTCAGCATATAGATGTTTATAATTTAGTTCTTCCTGATGGGGAGACCCTGTAATTATTATATATGTTCTTCTTCATCTTTTGTTACTGCCTTTACGTTAAAGTCCAGTCTGTCTGATAGAAGTTTGGCTACTCCAGCTATTTTTTGGCGTCCAGTCACATGGTAGATCCTTCTCCATCTCCTAACTTTCAATCTGAAGGTGTCTTCAGGCCTAAGGTGAGTCTCCTGTAGACAGCCAATAGACGGATTTGGTTTTTTATCCATTCTGCTACCCAGTGTCGTTTGATTGGAGCATTCAGTTTCTTTACATTCAGTGTTATTGAAAAATGTGCATTTAGTTTCATTTGTTCTCTGTAGAGTTCATGTTGGTATTGATGTCTCTGGTACCTTATATTCCTTGCTACTTTTCTCTCATAGAGTCCCTCTTAGGATTTCTTGTAAAGCTGGTTTGGTGGTGATGAATTCTCTCAACTTTTGTTTATTTGGAAACACCTTTATCTCTCCTTCTATTTTATATGAGAGACTCGCTGGATAAAGAATTCTTGGTCGCATATTTTTCCTGTCATCACATTGAAGATTTCCTGCCATTCCTTTCTGTCCTGCCAAGTTTCAGTATATAAGTCTGTAAGCACTCTAATAGGTTTCCCTTTGTATGTTAGGGCCCTTTTATCCCTAGCTGCTTTCAGAAATCTCGTTATCCTTATATTTTTCCAGTTTCTGGTTTTGTCCATTCAGGTTACATCTTAGGGTAGTTTGATATGCCTCTTGATAGTCAATTTCTCCAATCTGGGGAAAGAGAAAGACATTTTCATCAATAACTTGATCATGCACCCCTTCAGGACCTTTTCCTCTTTCTTCCTGTTCAGGAACTCCTATGATATAGATTTTGTTCCGTTTGATTGTATCACTCAGATCTCGAATTCTCCTTTCCTGCTCCTGGATCAATTTCTTTTTCTCTGCTTCCTCTTTTGCTATAACGGTGTCTTCTAATTCATCTTCTCCTCTGTACTTCTTCAATCCGTGCATTGGCAGCCTCCATTTTATTACTCACCTCATTTATAGCCTTTTGAAGGTCGCTAGTCTGTGTATCAATAGTTTCTTTGATGGTTTTTTCAAGCCCAGCGATTAATTTTATGACGATTGTTCTAAATTCTTGTTCAGTTATGTTGTTTAAGTCTGTTTTGAGTAGTTCTGTGTCTGTGATTTCTTCCTGGAATTTCTTTAGAGGAACGTTCTTTTGTTTCATCATTTTGGCTAGCTTTGTCTTTTGTCCGTTTTCAAAGGTTGTTATACACTCTGCACCTGTTAGTATTGCTCTATTAAAGGAGGCTCTTTGACTGTCCAGGGCCTGTCATTTCAGGAGATGTCCCTTGAATGGTGTCTCTCGGTTCTCTTGTTATGCCTGTAATTGGTATATTTCCTTACTCAGTGATATTTGTAACTCTCCATCATGTGGACTTTGGCTTATTTCTTGAGGTAGCCCTGAAAAGGAAAACAGACAAACACACAGGGAACACAAGCATGCAAACACACTGACAGATCAAGTAAACAAGCAAACCAAATGGGAGAGAAAAAAAAGGAGTGGGAACGAAAAGAGAGGACAGGAAAGGAGGAAAAAAGAAAAGCCAGGGGGACAGAGACAGCTATAGATAAAGGACAGTCTGAGAGCTTAAACTTCTGGAGGGGAGAGATAAGAATGCGATAAGGCAAAATATCTGGATGGTCAGAGTTGATCTGATCACAGTAGTACATAAATGTTGGTCTTTCCCAGACTCCAGGGGGGAAAGGGAGAAAAGGAGGAAATAGGAAAATAGAAAAGAGAAAACAAGGGAAAAATATAAAACTTAAAAAATAGGAAAAGAAAGAAAAGAAAAAAGTAAAAATAGTAAGAAGAATCCAGCTTTCCATCACGGATGGGCATGGCTTGGTGTAGGTAGGTCAGGTGTCAGGGACTGCTCTCTGAGGCCCCGCCTTAGTGATTGTGGGGAGAATAATGGTGGTGGCGCAAGCCCCACTCAGACCATGCGCTGCCAGCCACTCTCTTGAGTCCAACCTCCCCGTGCCACGAGTGGTTTAAAATTGTTTCAGTTTTCCAAGTTCCGCCAGGCCTCCAAAGGCTAGTCCACACACTTTAGTGCTTCCGCCACTGTCCAAATGATCTCCGGCAGCCGGGTGGCTCTCTGGCCAGGACTGCACAGGGGAACCGGGGAGCCAGCCCTTCCCTGGCTCCACCTGAGTTCTGTGGGCTGCCAGTCCCACGGGAGAACAAGCCCGTTGAGGGGGATGAATTTCTCTCCCTGCTCCCAGCGTCTACATATGGAAAGTTTGTCTCTCTGCTGTGGGCTGAGGTCTCATTTCAGCCTCTCCTCTCCCCTTCGGCTCTGCACCGCCCTGCAGGCCTGTTCCAGTGCAGCCATTCATGACTGGTTGGTGTGCAGCCCTCCAAGGTTCTGCGCCACCCTGAACATCTGCCCCGCGTGCACATAGTCCTGTGCCGCCTCTGGACACATGGCTCTCTGCGGGCCAGCGTCAAATTTCTGGGCACTCTCTTTCCTGGCTCTGCGTTGAGCCGGCATTACCTCCCCCAATGTCTCCGTCCCAGTTCCTACTCACTCAGGCATCCATGAGGCTGTTATCAATAAGGACTCTGTGTGCGCACCTCCCTTCTTGGAGATCAGAATGTTGTGGCTTTTAGTTCTTCTCAGTTTGATGGTTGTAGGCATGCGGAGGTAACAGTGTTCCCTACTTCTCTGCCATCTTGTCTCTCTCTCTGCAATATGTATAAGTCTTTAGAAATTATTTCCATTTCTTACACTTAAGTTAGTTAATAGTAAAGTTTTACCAAATAAGACATGCCACTTACTAGATAGTTCGTTCTAGAGAATATAGTAATTACCTGTACATTTCAGAGGTGCTTCTCCCTACTCACCTGTGTCTGTGTCCAGACTATCTTCATCTTCTCAAAAGTCAATGTCAGCTCGTCCGTGCATCTCCAGCCTGCTGGCCTTTTACAGCCTTTGGGATTTCCAGCTCTCACAATCACGTTAGCCAATTCACTGAAGAAGTTCCCCCCCATATACATGTAGACATATATTGAGATGTATACCTATTTCTATGTAGATCTATAGAAATAGAGATAAAAAATAGATATATAGGTATCCATTCTGTTGGCTGTTTCATTGGAGACAATGAATCCAGATTTTAGTGTATGCAAATTTGCATTATCCAAAATCAAACTATTGAACTTAACGGACAGTAATAATTATACATATCATGTCTAATTTGAAAAATCTTCCTTCCCATGTGCTTCTTTTCAAAATTGTTTTTGTGGGGTACCTGAGTGGCTCTGTTGGTCAAATGTCTGACTTCGGTTCAGATCATAATCTCATGGTTCATGAGTTTTAGCCCCACATGGGGCTCTGCTGTCAGTGCAGAACCTGCTTTGGATTCACTGTCCCACCCTCTCTGCCCCTCCTCCACTTGTGTGCACCCACTCTCTCCTTCTCTCTCAAAAATAAACATGGAAAAAGCGTATTATCACAAAAATGAAAACAGAAGTTAAATACTAAATTCCACTTGAAATCTTAGACGAGTGTGTGTCTTGTATAATGAATACTTGAATTTGTGTAGTCTCTGATATTTGTCCTTAATACTAGGTCATCTTATTCAGGAATTTCGTACCTGAGGTTCTTTTTAAAGAGGTTTATTAGGATATAATTTACATGTTGTACCTACTTAATGTGTACAATTGATGGGTTTTTAACCAATTCATATGTAGGCACAAGCAATTCATTGCTAGTTTTAGGGTACTTCATCACCTCCTAAAGAAACTCCAGACTCTCTAGCTATCACCACTCTCATGCCTAAGCGATCACTCATCTGCTTATTTAACATCTTTCCGGTGAGATACTCACATTTAACAATGTATTAAAGTGTACGACTTAATGATTTGATATCCATATACATTGCAAAACAAAACCATTTATAACAAGCTAATGTTCATTATATCAGTTATAAATTTTTTGTGTGCGACAAAAATTTTTAAGGCTTCTTTCTATACCAATTTTCAAATAGGCAATACATGCCATTTTAGGAAAGAGTTAAGCTATTCTTTCTTGTATCTGAAGATTTTATCATTTCAACCATATCAACTGATATTCTCAGATTACAACTATTACCATTATTAAAATGCATCAGTAATTTAATTGGCGTCACCACTTTTTCATTAAATACCAATTAAAATGTTTTATTATATTTGGCAAGTTTTCACTTTTAATACATGGAGAACAATGTTCTGAACACCTATTTCATGATAACTTACATCAATGTTATAACCACAAGCAGCATCTGCATTTAAATTCTCTTCATATATTGTATATCCTCTTGTCTTCATCTTCCATGGAACATTAGATACACGTGAGTTCCATCGAAGGAGGAAGGGAATCTCATACCTTTCACAAAGCAATCATCAGCCTCATTCTTTCACACCCCACTAGGTATAAAATGAATTTTGTTAAGGGATTTGCAAGTAGAAATACATTAATATTGCTAGTCACAAATCCTAAAAAGAGACCATGTAAAATAAAAGCACATACTGAAATTTTACCTATGCAAAAACTCATCCCTTCTCTCTTTTGAAGCATAATAGGATATACATTACTTGTTTAACTTTGCATTATTCCTTATGACAAGTACTCTTGTTGAAGAGTACTGTTTGCAGAGTGATATACTGCTTTCTACTATGATTTTTGTGACACTGTCATTTCGAAGTATAATTTTCAACTGTCCTTTACGCACTCTGTGATATTTTCTAAAGTGTATGTTTCAAAAGGTCTTTTCTCATTCATTACAATTATAGGGTTTGGATCTAGTGTGCATTTTGGCATATTGAGTACAGGTTGAACTCCAGTTAAATGCACTACAACGTTCTCTATACTTTACGGTTTCTGTCCTTGATGATAGCTGTGATATTGTGTAGTTGTGAGTTACAGCTAGAGGTATACCACATTCTCCAATATGAATTCTCTGATGTAGACGGAGGGTTGAGTCGTCCTTCAAAGTTCTCTCCCAGGTGCTCCTGGATGGCTGAGTTAGGTGTCCGTCTCTTGGTTTCAGTTCAGATCATGATCTCACAGTTCATGTGTTTGAGCACCACCTCCAGCTCCATGTTGGCAGTGCAGAGCCTGCTTGGGATTCTGTTTCCCTCTCCCTCTCTCTCTCTCTCTCTCTCTCTCTCTCTCTCTTCCTCTTCCCTGTTTGAGCTCTCTGCCCAAATGAATAAGCATTATAAAAAAGTTATTTCACAGTGGAACAAACTTTACAAATTTTAAAACTATGAATTGAGATAAGGTTGCACCATGATTAAATGCCTTTCAACATTATAGTTTTGTTTCTTCAAACATTATAGTTTGGTTCGAATTCTGTGAGTAAGTTTTGAGTAGTGCTTAAAGGCCTTACCATATTTTTTATATTTATAGTTTCTCTCCGGTATGGATTTGACTATATCCAATTGGTAATGAGCCTTCCCTAAAGGTTTTACCATATTTGTAAGGTTTCTCTCCAGTATGAACTTTGTGATATTCAGTGAGGTGTGAGTGCCTATTAAAGGTGCCCCCACATTCTTTAGAAATTACACTTCTAAGGTTTCTCTCCAGCGTAAGTTCTGCTATCTGTAAGAATCTGCAAGGTTTTAGTGCTAAAGGCTTTGCCACATTCTTTACATTTGTAAGCTTTCTCTCTAGTATGGCTGATGTTGAGATAGTGTTAAGTGCCTGTCAAAGGCTCTGTCACATTCCTGACAAATAGAACTTTTCTCTCTAGTACAGATTGTCTTAAGTATAGATTGACTAAATATGTTCCCAGGTTTATTACATCTGTAGCCCCCTCCCCCATCATTGGAGGACTGGTTAAGAGCTTTTCCACCTTCATTATATTTATAAAGATTCTCTCTCGTATGCATACTCTTATTTATAATAAGGTTGGAATTCTGATAGACTTCCACACATTTATTACATTCATAATGGTTCTCTGAAAAATGAGTCCTCAGACATTTACTAACATTTGAGCCCTTGTTAAATTTCTTCTCAGATTCACTGCAATGAGCAATTCTATCTCCATTGAAAACGCTCTGGTAATTGCATAAGGTGGACTCATTAGTGAAGGACTTCTCAAAGTGATCCCACTTAACACTTTGTTCATTTTTACATCCCTCGTTTCTAGAACCATTTTGACAGAAACATCAATCTATTTTCAAAATGTTTGAAATAATTATTCGGAGCATGAACTAGGTAGCTTCCCAGATTTTCCAATTTGCCTTTCCAAAACCATATATGTTTGAATATTTCATTTGAGACTTTACTTACAGAAATAGGAAGTTGACTCAAAATGGGAGGTTTTCCAAAATGTTTTATAGCCATCACCATTTTGGTTGTAAGATTCTTATTATTGGCAGTGGTCTCTGGACATATTCTTTATGAAATCCTTGATGCGCTTCCTTCTCCCCATCATTGTCCTAGTCTATCATTAAGGGCCAAGTCTCAAGAACTCTATGTTTATATGCCACTCTTTGGAGAAAAGGTTCTAAGCAAGGCTTTGGCCAGAAGCTCTGGGTGCCATGTGAATAGACAGCTGAAAGATATGAAACAACAGAAAAGTGAAATCATTCCACTCACGACTCTCAGATCAATTTACTGACAACTTCTGGTATACAACCTTAACATCAGAGAAGGTCAGTAAGATGGCTTAGAAGAAATAATTAGGATTTCATTCTTCCACGGGCCTGGAAACCTGCACTCACCGTACTAACCACATAGCCTCACAGAGAATTTGGTAATTTTATCAGGGTATAGCACAAATCATTTTCCTATACCTCAAAAAATCATGAAAATACTATCTGAACCCAAAATTTGCAGAAGGAAGGAAAATTAAACATAGAACAGATATGAACAAAATAGAATTTAGCAAAAACAGGGAAATACTGACAATAAGTTGGTTTTCAGGGAAAAAAACCTGACAGAACTTTTACAAAATCAAGTAAGAACGAGAGAAGACCAACTAAAATCAAAAGTGTAGAAGGGTAAGCAAAGATAACATACTATAGAATAAAAATAATTACAAGAGGCAACAATGGATAATTGTACACCAAAAAATCAAATTTTTTTAAGTGTATAAATTTCAAAAAGGATATAACCTACTAGGACTCCATCTTGAAGGAATATGTTTAAAAAATCAAAACTGGCATACAACTACTAAGTAGATTGTTAGGGGTTATTTGAATTATCTTTTTCAAAGTCCTGTGCCAGATGAATTCAATAGATAATGAGAAAGTACTTCAAATCTTCTCCAACATTCTCAAGGAGTAAAAAAGAAAAATTAACAGTCTGTGTCACCAGCATTACCCTGTTATCAAAGCCAAAGGAACCACTAGAAGATTACAAACTACTATCTGTGAAGACTATTCATGCAAATTCCACACTAAAACAACGATAACTGAATCAAACGCATGTTTTACCATTTTACAATATAATCAAGTGGGAATTTGAGGGTGTTTTAACATACGGAAAAATGTAAGGCTGCACATGAACAGAATGAAGATAAAAAGGGACATGATCATCTTAATTGATAGAAGCAAGAATGGGAACATATTGGAAACTATTTTATGATTAAGAACACTCAATCAAGTATGGGTAGAAGGAAACATAATAAACTTCAGCCAAATAAAGTCCATGCATGTAGGAGAAGTCTAAGAGTCACTAGTAAAAGACTCCAAGTTTCTCCTGTACGATCAGAAACAAGGGAATAAAGTGACATCACCACTTGCACTCAACGTAGGACTGGATATTTTAGAATGAGCAATTAGTAAAAAAAAAAAAAAAAAACCCACATAAAAAACACAGAAAACCAAACCAACAGAATCCAAATTGGAAAAGAAAATGCTAATTTATCTTTGTTCAGAGATGACATGATCTATTAAAAAAAAACTAAAAAATCATTTTTATTTTTTTGTTTTGCTTTGTTGGTCATCACTGGTATTGTTTATTTCTGTTAAACTCTCCATTTTCTTCTTCTAGACATTCCATTTTCAATTTTTTAATGCTTAAGTTGTTTATTTCAACTTTTCCCCTTAAATATATACCATAAGGAACTAGAAAAAAAAAAGAAACTCAGCTGACATTCATAGAGGAAATAACAGTGAGAAACCAGAAATCAAATAGAAACCAGTAAAGACAATAACATAATTTTGAAAGTAATCCTGTTCCCTCCTCTCCCCAAATTAACAAAATTGGCAATGCTTCAAGTACATAAAAAAAAAAAATTGGCAATGCTTCAAGTATATTAACTAAGAAAAAAAGGAGAGAAGATTCATAAACCAAAATGAGAAATGAAACAGGAAATGATATAGCATATAACCACAGAAAACTGTAGTGTGACAACATATTACTATGAAAAATTATATACAATCAGATAACTTCGAGGGGAAAAGACAGATAATTCCTGTAAATGCACAAGTTGCAAAGACTTAAGTATCAGTCTGGACCCTCCAAAATAGGAAACATTCTTAAACCAATAATAAAAGTTAAATTCAGAATAAGAAATCACCCAGCACAGAAAAGCACACATCCACATGTCTTAAATCTAACAAAACAATGACAATCTTCATCAAAATCCTACAACCAGTGGAGGCACCTAGGTGGCTCAGTCGGTTAAGCATCCAACTCTTGATTTTGACTCAGACCATGATCTCACAGTCGGTGAGATTGAGCCCTGCATCAGGCTTCTGCACTAACAGCAGGGAGCCTGCTTGAGATTTTCTCTCTCTCTCTCTCTCTCTCTCTCTCTGCTCTCACACATGCTCTTTCTTAAACATTAAAAAAACTTTCCTTCTCTGCCTGACTTATTTCACTTAATATGACACCCTCGAGGTCCATCCACTTTCTTACAAATGGCCATATTTCATTCTTTCTCATTGCCACGTAATACTCCATTGTATACATATATACCACATCTTCTTGATCCACTCATCAGGTGATGGACATTTAGGCTTTTTCCATGTTTTGGCTATTGTTGACATTGCTGCTATGAACATTGGGGTACATGTGCTCCTATGCATCAGTACTTCTGTATCCCTTGGGTAGATCCCTAGCAGTGCTATTGCTGGGTCATAAGGGAGTTCTATGGATAGTTTTTTGAGGAACCCCCACACTGTTTTCCAGAGCGGCCGCACCAGTTGACGTTGCCACCAACCATGTAGGAGGGTGCCTGTCTCTCCACACCCTCGCCAACATCTATAGTCTCTTGATTTGTTTATTTTAGCCACTCTGACTGGCGTGAGGTGGTGTCTCAGTGTGGTTTTGATTTGTGTCTCCCTGATGATGATCTGGATCATCTGGATGTCCTCTTTGGAGAAGTGTCTGTTCATGTCTTCTGCCCATTTCTTCACTGGGTTATTTGTTTTGTGGGTGTGGAGTTTGGTGAGTTCCTTGTAGATTTTGGATACTAGCCCTTTGTCTGATATGGCATTTGCAACTATCTTTTCCCATTCTGTCGGTTGCCTATTAGTTTTCTTGATTGTTTCCTTTGCCTTGCAGAAGCTTTTTATCTTGGTGAAGTCCCAAGAGTTCAGTTTTGCTTTCATTTCCCTTGCCTTTGGGGATGTGTCGAGTAGGAAATTGCTGCGGTGGAGGTCAAGAAGGTTGTTTCCTACTTGTTTGCACTCATAGGTCTAACAGGAAAACAGGAGAATCCTAATGGAGGACCAGGGGGAGGGGAAGAGGGAAAGAGAGTTGGGGAGAGAGAGGGACACAAAACTTGAGAGACTATTGAATACTGAAAACTAACTGAGGGTTGAAGGGGGAGGGGGGAAAGAGGTAGTGGTGATGGAGGAGGGCACTTTTTGGGAAGAGTACTGGGTGTTGTATGGAAACTAATTTGATGACAAACTACTTTAAAATTAAAAAAAAAAACTTTCAATGATTGTAGGCATAATACATGGACAAACTGAAACCCATAGAGATTCACCTACCAATAATACCCACCACTCAGTTTGACCCTGGCTTGGCTCCTCCCTAATTTTCCCATGTATATACCACCCCCTCAAACACTGATGAATCTGACACAGTGTCTGGGAGAACACCTACTCGATTTACATCACAAAAGTATTTTTCAAGGCTTTGGAAGCAGGATACAAAGCAGAAAAATTAGGTGACCTGTAGCATTCACTTCTCCAATGTCCCCCTGATCTCCTATTCCACCTGGTAAATAAATCCCACACCCATTAAGTTCTACCTTAGAAAGCTCACTACAGAAATTTAAGGAAAAAGGATGAAGAAACAACTAAAGTGTACAAAAGCATACGATTTACATGCATCTCATGACAGGATTTTATATTCCTTATCCTGGCAAAGCAGGTTCTAGAGACAATGGAATCATGACTCATTACAATAAAAGGGCTGAAAATTTGTGAAATACATAGGCATTAGGGCACTAGTGTTCGCTAATCATCAACAGGAAATATTAAAAAGCAAACTAGAAATAAAAGATGTAGGAGATTGTGTAAAATGAAACAGGTGGTCACAAGGACAAAATATTCGGGATGGCGCTGAACTCCGATGAAGATCTTGAGGAAGATCCTATTAATGTACTTGGCACCCTTCTTGTGCCTGTGCTATAGGAAAATCAAGGAAAATGTTGGTCCAAATCATGAGCTCAAAACATGATTTCAAGGAACAGTAACAATGCTATATATAGCAAATATATGATTTTGTTCTGATAAGCAAGACAGTATCTAAGTTACATTTTACCTAATTTTTGTCACTCATTTGGCAGTGAGATAGAGAAAGACTAAAACTCAATGCTCTTGGAAGCTTTTAGGTTAAGCTCCTCCCAGCCAGCAGCCATGGAGCTAACAGTAATGGTCTGGAAGACACTGAAGTGGGCGACCCCTCCGAACAATGTGACTCATAAAATGTAGTTACGGAGGAAAAGAGCACACAAAACTATACAATGATTATTAATGATTACAATGTGTATTTTCCTAAAGTTGTATTCATGTTTCTGGGAAAGCGGCTGACTTCGGACACAGCAGCCCAGCAGCGGGGAACACTGGCCCACCCTGGGCAGAACGTCACCTGCCTCTTTTGTGTAACTTCTCCGCTTCCTCAGAGACCACCTGTTTATGTGAAGCTTATTGATTATTCCTGGTCAGCCATAGTGTCCCTGCCTGAGCAAGTTCTGTTTTTCTCATGGGATCACTCTCTCATCACTCAAAGCAATCTGGGCACTGATTAACTATCATATTCTCAGTAAATCTGGGACTGCAGAGTTGTTCGGGCCACAGCTGTTATGTCCCCTGCTCCCTCTTTCTTACAGCAGACTTGTCTGTGCCTCATTCTTCTCCCGTGCGCCGGGGAAGGCGGCAAGTGGCCCCGAACAGAGACCTGAGCCGAGGACAGGAGCAGCAGCCCCAACGTAGTTTTCTGCACTGCCGCGCCTTTCCCCCGCGGGTGAGCGGTGGGTGCTGATCCTGGGTAATAATGGGGAGCACAGACCACATCCCCTTACCTATGTCTATTAGGACAGCTCCTAAAGGCAGGTGGAGCAAAAGTCAGCCAGGGCCAACTTGCAGACCTTTTGCAGGTTCATTAAAGACCATTGCTCCTGGTCCCCTACGTTAGGGACTATAGGTCTGCAGACCCGGGAAACTGTGGGACGCTACATGCCAAAGGAAAACCGGTTCCAATGACAATATGGTCTACTTGGTCGCTTATTCGCTCCACACTGGAGCCCTTGCAGACACCTGAGGCAGAGAGCAACGATGAATTTGATACTAACTTAGAAAAGGACGGCCTAGAAGAGGCAGTCCCAAAAAATACTGATATAAATAAACGTACTTTAAAAGAAATGCAAGCTGAGGAATTTCCTCCCACTCCGCCATTATCGGCAGAGAAAATGGAAGCAATTTTTACTATGCCAAAGCCGTCAGCTCTGCCGTAGTAAGATGCAGGGGACCCCCATCCTCTCCCATACAAAAAGGACCCTAGAGGCACAAGGAAATGGGGAGTCAGAGGCCTTGCATTTTACATTTCCAGTCACTATTCGAAAGCATGTTGCTCTCTGTCAGGATCCTAATCAACCTGACGTTGTATTCGAGGCTATTCCTGAGCCTTTCCTATTTAAAATATTAAAAGAACTTAAGCAGGCAGTACAAAATTATGGGGCTAAGTCACTGTTCCCGCATGGCATTATTCAAGGTGTGGCGGAAGGCAATCGTCTTATACCTACAGATTGGTCTTTGTTGGCAAGAACTGTCTGATCGCCTAGTTAATTTTTACAATTTACAACCTGGTGGCAGAGCCAAGCTGAACCAGCTGCAACCTTTAATAGGCCCAACAACACCCCCATATCCTTAGATCAACTTCTGGGGTTTGGTGCCTGGGCGAGAGTATAAGATGAAGTACAAATGCATGATCATGCAGCTCAGCGACTGAGATTATGCTGTCTGCCTGTCTGGGAAAAGATAGGATCCAAAGGCTCAGCCAATGCCTCCTTTCAGAAACTAATCCAAGGTACAAAGGAGCCTTATACTGATTTTATTGCTAGATTGCAGGAGCCTATTACATGGCATATCAATAATCCTGAAGCCACAAACACCATCCTACAACTGTTGGCATATGAAAATGCTAATGCTGACTGTAAAAAGGTGATCGCACCACTTAAAGACACAGGCATCGTAACGGACTCTATCAAATTATGTCAAGGGGTTGGAACAGAAACCTACAAAGCAGACTTACTGGCACAAGCCATGGCAAATTTCAATAATACAAAATTCAAAAGACAATGTTTTAATTGCGGGCAATTAGGCCATACCAAAGCTCAGTGTAAATAAAAAGGAAAAATTCCCTCAAAAGCGTATAAGAATAATGGACCTGGCATATGTCCTAGATGCCACAAAGAAAATAATTGGGCCAGTCAACATCCTTCTAAGTTTCATAAAAATCGTTCTCCCCGATTGGGGAACCTTGCCTCGGAGCAAGCCCTCAGCCCCAAAAGAAAAGAGGCTCTGTCTCCTCAACACCTAACATTTCCAGTCGCCTCACAATTTTAAATTTGGTACATGCAACCCAAGGAAGTGCTGCTTTACATATTCCCATTTTTATGGACTTCATACTATTACCTGCTATAGAGCCTATAAAAATTCCTACAAATCTTTTTGGGCCACTGCCAGAAGGGACTACCGGACTTCTTTTAGAGAGGTCTAGTCTTACTTCTAAGGGAGTTCTGGTTCATATCGGGGCTATTGATTCAGATTATAAAGGAGAAATATTAGTCCTAATGTCTGCCGTGGTCCCTTATCATTTTCATATCATATCGCACAATTATTACTTCTCCCCTACTTTAAAGGACAATATTTGAATAAACAAAGAAATGTCAAAGAATTTGGAAGCACAGGGAAGGTCAGCACATATTAAATTAAAAACTTAGACCAAGGCAATCCTATTTGTTAAAATTCAAGGAAAATCTTTTTCTGGATGGATGGACACTGGGGCACATGTCTCCATCATTAGTTCTCAACATTGGCCTAAAAAATGGCCTTATGGCCCGGCCTCTATCACTATTACTAGACTAGGCCAGGCAACTAATATGCATCAGAGTTTAAATATTGTTCCATGTGAAAGCCCTGAAAAACAAAAAGGATATTTGCAACCCTATATCATCGACTTGTCCATTAATGTATGGGGTTGAGATTTGTTAAGTCAAAGGGGAACTTCATCAGTCATACCATCTCCAAAAGGTACCTCTCAGCTTTTTCGCTGAGGGCCACCACTCCTGAGCCTATTCAACTGTTCAATCCAGCCAAAAGGCCTGTTGAGATCCCGCTATAAGTCACCAAGAGGAATGCGCATATCTCCAGCTTGTCTGGAAAGTGCGGCCCTGGTGCAGTAGGGTCCCTCAGTTGAGGATCGGGATTGAGTCACTCTCCTGGGAGACTGAGCATACAGTGTCATATGACTTGTTGGGTCCTGCTTTCCTTTGTTTTAGAGAATGTGCACATGACCTCTTGATCAAGGTGGATTAGAGACTGGAATTAGTTTTCTATGACCTTTAATTATAGTAGTGGTGAGTGGGCAAATTTTCAGATTGAAACTCCCTTCCTGCTCAGGGGCACTGTACCCATAAATCATGTTCACCTCTATGGAAGAATAGCCTTTTCTTAAGCTTCCGTTATTATTATACTATATGCATAGAACAAGACCCCCGCTGATGTACTGGGAGTGATGAATGGTGTTCTTTGATCTTCTGTATTGTACCTCGTTCCTATTTTTGATTTTCTGTTCTCTCCTCCATAAAAATAATAATCTTTTCAGGAACATGTGATTCTTACCCCCAAATCTTCAGAAGTTACAAACAATGTAATCATTAGAAGAATGATGTAATCACCTCTGGTATATAAGACCCTGAACACCACAGTAAAGTGCAATCCTGCAACCATTCACTTTGTCTGTGTTCTTTCTTATAGATACTGTGCCGACACCAACCCCCTACTCAGAGACCCTTAGACAGTGGTGCGTGGGCTGGTCTTCCACATTCAACTTTAGTGGAAGGATGACAAACCCATCGGGGTGGGGCAGTGGCCCTTAATACTAGGAACACTAATAGCCTTACAAATCTTAATGGAGGAACAGATACAAAAAGGACACATCAAGGAATCTCCTAGTCCTTGGAATTCACCTGTATTTGTTAAGAAAAAACCAGGAAAATGGAGATTGCTCACAGACCTGTGTATGGTTAATGCTGTTCATCCCATGGGTACGTTGGAACCTGGGTTGCCTTCTCCACATATGGTTCCTTGAGAATGGCCTATGATTATTATAGATTTACATGACTGTTTTTACACTATTCCTTTAGCCAAAGAAGATTCTCCTCGTTTTGCATTTACTGTCCCTAGCATCCATTTAAAAGAGCCTTCTAAACGCTATCAATGGAAGGTTTTACCTTAAGGAATGTTACATAGCCCCACTACTTGCCAAGAATATGTAGCTAAAGTAATTCAACCAGTCAGAGGAAACTATCCACAAATTTTTTCTCATCCACTGTATGGATGACATTTTATGTTCAGCATCGGATACTGAAAACTTACAAAAGCCTTTGTCATGCTTAAATCATAGTTTGATAAATATAACTTAATTATCTCCCCAGAAAAAATACAAACATCTTCTCCATTCTCATATCTGGGATATATAATAGATAGAACACATACTATTTAGGCTCCAGAAAATTCAAAAGCATAGGAATAACATTAAAATTTTAAAAGACCTTCAAAAATTGTTAGGAGATATTGAGTTAGACCCAAAATTGGAATTCCTACTTACGTGCTGCAACATTTGTTTGCAACTTTAAAAGGGGATCCTAATCTCAATAGTCCTCGGACTCTAAGGAAGCTTTAAAGGAATTACAATTTGTTGAACATCAAATCCAATCAATGCAAACAGAATTTTGGCTGGTGTTTTACTAACTCATCTTAATTTCCATACACCTCATACCCCTACAGGATTACTTATACAAAAAGAAGAATAGAATCGACATTCCTAGGGAATAAAACAATCAAACTTTGACCACCTATC
Organism: Helogale parvula; assembly: GCA_004023845.1. Classification (NCBI taxonomy): domain Eukaryota; kingdom Metazoa; phylum Chordata; class Mammalia; order Carnivora; family Herpestidae; genus Helogale; species Helogale parvula. The sequence goes on along the minus strand of PJEM01010443.1, from coordinate 38,822 downwards.
AGGAAAATATGGGGCACCTAATTCATATCAGAAGAAAAAGAACTTGACAAATTCAAGGTTTTGATCCTAAGACTATAATCTTACCTTTAAATAAAACACAAAGAGAAAATGCTTTTCAAAATAATATAAATTAGCAAATTGCATTAAATGGCTTTACAGGATCTACATCCTCACATTATCCCTCCTTCCCTATTGTCTCTTTCCTTAAACAAAGAGCATTTATCTTGCCAAAGATTACTTCTCCTGTCCCTCTTCCTGATGCTCCTATTTTTCTGATGGATCAATAAAAAGGTAAGGCATGCTACCATGGAACTATATCAAAAATTATGTCAACCGAAGGATTATCAGCACAAAAATCAGAACTAAGAGCTGTCCTAACTCATTTCCAAGATGTTTCTTCAGCTTTTAACTTACTCTGATTCGTTATACACTGTCTATATTTTAAATCATATTGAAACTGCTACCATTTGCACTTTGACAATCCTTTACAAACCTTACTACAAAAACTGCCAGAGCTTATTTGTTCTCGATCTTCTCCCGCCTATGCCACCCATATTCAGAGTCATTCAGGCCTTCAAGGACCATTGTCTAAAGGCAAGAGAATTGCTGATTCACTCATTTGTTCTATAACAGCCTTCAGATTTCCATTCATTAACTCATGTCAATAAAAAAAGATTTCAACATTGCTTTCCTATCACCAAAGAACAAGCTAATGAAATTTTAGTCATGTCCATCACGTGCTGCAATTAACACCCCACCTCATCCTGCTGGGGTGAATCCAAGAGGGTTGGCTCCTAATGAATTATGGCAAGTGGATGTCACTCCTATCTCTTCTTTTGGATGACAAACATTTGTTCATGTTACAATTGATACCTATTCCAGATTCATGGGGGCTTCAGCTCAAACAGACGAAATGGCTACACGTTATCAGACATCTCCATGCTGCAACGGCAGTAATGGGAATGCTGTTAGCCACCAATATAGATAATGCTCCAGCTTACAAGTCTGCAAAATTACAATCATTTTTACAATTATGGAATATTAAACATATAACAGGTATTCCTTATAATCCTCAAGGGCAAGGAATTGTTGAAAGAGTAACTCAAGCCCTAAAGTTACAAGTGCAAAAACAAAAAGGGGGAATACAAAGTCCTCCTCAGGAAACATTATCACAGGCTTTGTTCACTCTAAATTTTTTAAATCGTGATGATAAAGATACTACAGCAGCAGAGCGACATGTTGTCCTTCAAGACCAAAATAAAACCTATCCACTCATTTGGTGGAAATATATCACTGCTAATCAATGGTTATCAGGTAATCTAATAACATGGGGGAAAGGTTATGCCTGTGTTTTACCTAACAGAGCTGTCAAGCCCGTTTGGGTTCCTTCTCTTTTTATTAAGGTTGGACATGAGCAAACAAACAAAGGGTTCGAGCCAATTCCTCAGATCGTCAGCTTCCAGGGTCTGTCCATAAGGAGCACGGATCACGATTCCGGGGACAAATGGAATGAAAATTCCAACTTGGGAACAGATCGAGAAGCTCACCAAGAAGGAAAAAGAGATTCTGGAGAATGAGCTCCCAATAACATGGCTGTCGCTATGATAGCTCCCACCCCCCCTCACAGTAGCTGTACGTCTCCCCAGTTGTCAGGCTCAAATATAATTTCACTTGCTGGGCTTACATACCTAATCCACCCTTACTACGCCCAACTGAATGGGGGGATGCTATAGTTCTTATTTATCTTAACGCTTCCAAATGAATGTCTGGAAGTCTTTATCCTTGATTTCCTTTAATCCCTCAAGAAGAAGGTTCATTTATTAATATAACTTTGGGATATCAAGTTAGACCTATATGCACAGGTAATCATTCTAGTTGTGTTATACCCACAGATCAAAGATAGCTAGTGGTTATTCCCGATAATAGTTCAAACAAACCTTTGGCTCCATATCAACCAAGGGTTTTCAATCTAAAGAAAAAAAGAATATTGATTTCAACACGGCAGCACCTCCCATCCCAAAATGCAAAATGGCACAAACTTGGGCTGATGAAAGAATTCGCCTATTTGGGGAGGATTGTAGAGCTCCAGTTTCTAGTGTTCTGATTAATGATTCCCACCGAACTGTATGGGACTGGGCCCCTAAATGGATGGCAGTCACCAATTGCATTGGGACAGATTGCTCCGCGCATCAGATTTTAAAATGGTATTCATATAAAAATTCTATCATTTCCCAAACATCTGTCCTGAGCAAAGAGCCTATCCTATGGCATGGAGGCAGACTTTCTGCACCCACCCCCTTTGCAGAATATAAAAAAAAAACAGAAAATTTTATGGAAGATAACTGCTGCCCTAAGTCATGTTACCATATGGAGTGGTTCTTATTCTAAACCGAGAAAACATTATCTAGATTTTTTGCTTATAGAAAAAGAATGATTAAAAGCATGTTTGTGATCCTTATGTGTTTATGATAGGAAAAATAACATTTGAACATTCAAAAAGAATTCTATTGCCCCCGTTGTCAGATGTTTACCCGTATTGATAGAAATTTAACTCTTAATGATAATATTCTTCTTTTAACTCATAGAAGATTGGGAATCTGGCTCCCTGTAAAACAACCCCGAGTCTGGGAAAGTTCTCCAGACATGCATGTGATATTAATAGTTTTTAAAGATTAGCTCCAGAGAACAAAAAGATTCATAGGCTGATAGCTACGATCTTCGGTATGATAGCTACCACGGCAACTGCTACTACTGCTAGGATGTCCTTACATCAAACAGTACAAACCACACATTTTGTTCAAATATGACATGAAAATGCAAGTAAGGAATCAACAGTACTGATCAAAAGTTAAATGAAAGAGTATCTGCTTTAGAGTCAGCTATGATTTGTGTTGGGGACGAAGTTCAAAATATCAACCTCAGACTTCGTCTTTTATGTGATTGGAATGTAACAAACTTCTGCGTCACCCTTTATCCCTATAACCAATCAGAGAATCCACGTTATAAGATATGACACCATTTAACTAATCATTATGGTGATCATTTAACTTTAGATATTAGACAACTACGAGATACTATTCAAGGTATCACGCACTCTTCTTTACAGATGACACAAGGGATCAGTTTTGCTCAACAAATTGATAATGTTATGTCCTCTCTTAACCCTTTCACTTGGATCAAACAAACTGGCTTGGGGCTCATGGGAGGAATGATTATACTTTTTATTGCTGAAATCCTTCTATGTTTAGTCTTCAGATGCACATGAAAATCCTTCCAACGACTGATGGATCAAGAAATCGCAAATTCAATGTTCCTACTTCTGCATAAACGGGAAAATGTGGCGACCCCTCAGAACAATGTGACCCATAAAATGTAGTTATAGAGAAAAACAATACACAATACTATAGAATGATTATTAATGATTAATACAGCTTTAGGAAAATACACGTTGTAATGTCTCTCTGGGAAAGCAGCTGATTTATGACACAGCAGCCTGGTAGACAGGAACGGCTGGCCCACCCTGGGTGGAACACAGTCTGCTTTTGTGTTGACTTCTCTATTTCTTCAGAGACCACCTGTTTATGTGAAACTTATTGATTATTCCTGATCAACCATAACATTCCTTCCTGAGCAATTCTGTTTTTCTCATGAGATCATTCTCCGATCACTAAAAACAATCTTGGCGGTGAGTGACTACCATATTCTCAGTAAATATGGGACTGCGGGATTCAGGGTGACAGTTGTTATAAGCTGTCATCCCCTGCTCCCTTTCTCTTTTACAGCTGACTTGTTTGTGCCTAATTTTTCTTCCCTGTGCCATTATGCAAAGCAGCACCCTAGAGGCACATTTTATCCCAATAGACACACCCCCTGGCCACTCTGTAAACATACTAATTAAGTGTGCATCTAAAATCATGGCAGAAATCTTTTCACCCAAAGCTGTCCCTGTTATTGGGACTCTTTTAGAGACAATAACCAATGAATTGACTCTTCTCATGTGTTTGGCAATAAAACCTATAGAGGTTAACATACACCCAGTGCAGCAAAGACCAGGAAAATGATAAGAAGGCTGTTTGCCAAAATTCCAGGCAGAGTCTATAACAAGATTATTGCTATTGCCGAGCCCCTGGAAACCATTCTGCTATGGAAATATGAGAATCATCATTCATTTGAGCAAAGAGGCTCACGGAAGGTTTTTGACACAAAACTAAAATTGGGTGTGTGGTCCTGTGAGATTGCTCAACAATAGAGGCAGGAAAAGATGAAGAGAAATCACAAAAGAAATTTACTCCAAGGTTGTAGGGATGTTAATCCATGTGAAGAAATGACTTATGCAAGCAAATGGAAACAAATAATACATTTTCAGAATACATTTCAATATGTTAGCCGTGTTGGATAAAAAAGAAAAAGAATAGAAAGCCACAGTCACTAAACAAGTGACACAATACACTGATTTTTTAATAGAAATTAAAAGATAATTAATGTTTTTAGAAAAACAAAAGATTCTATCTCTGTAGTGTTATTATAAGAGATTTCTGAAAATGATAAAATATACTAACCATAAATAGTGAAATGACAAATTGGATTACATTAAAATTGAGAACTTCTTGAAAAACAAATAATCCAGTAAAGAAATTGGCAGAAAACATGAATAGACACCGCTCCAAAGAGGACATCCATATGAAATGATGCTCAACATCACTCATCATCAGGGAAATACAAATCAAAACCACACTGAGATACCACCTCACACTGGTCAGAGTGGCTAAAATGAACAACTCAAGAGACTATAGATGCTGGCGAGGGTGTGGATAGACGGGCACCCTCCTACACTGTTGGTGGGAATGTAAACTGGTGCAACCGCTCTGGAAAACAGTGTGAAGGTTCCTCAAAAATTAACAGTAGCACTCCCCTATGACCCACCAATAGCACTGCTAGGAATCTACCCAAGGGATACGGAAGTGCTGATGCATAGGGGCACTTGTACCCCAACGTTCATAGCAGCACTTTCAACAGTAGCCAAATCATGGAAGGAGCCTAAATGTCCATCAACTGACAAATGGATCAAGAAGATGTGGTTTATATATACAATGGAATGCTACATGGCAATGAGAAAGAATGAAATATGGCCATTCATAGCAACATGGATGAAACTCGAGAGTGTCATGCTAAATGATATAAGTCAGGCAGAGAAGGACAGATACCATATGTTTTCACTCATAAGTCTGACAGGAGAAACTTAACAGAGGACCATGGGGGAGGAGAAGGGGGAATAAATAATTGGGGAAAGGGAGGGAGGCAAATCATGAGAGACTCTTGAATACTGAGAACAAACTGAGGGCTGATGGTGGTGGGGGATAGGGGAAGAGGGTGATGGGCATGGAGGAGGGCACTTGTACGGATGAACACTGGGTTTTATATGGAAACCAACTTGACAATAAACTATAACAGAAAAAATAAAACAGAACTGTGCATCACAAGCTCAAGAAACAGAAATAGACTAAAAATAATATAAAACAAAGAGAGAGGTTAAGAGAAGAGACAAAGGACTCATTCTCAATATATGTACAGAACTATAACATCTGAAGAAAAAGATACCACAACAGAAAAAAATGGGCACAATAAAAAACTAGACACGTTGAAAAAGAGATTATCCAAGGGGATCTGGGTGGCTCATTCAGCTGAGCATCCAACTTTGGCTCACGTCATGATCTCAAGGTTCATACGTTCCAGCCCTGCATCAGGCTCTGTGCTGACAATGCAGAATAAACATACTCAAAATAAACAAACTTTAGGGGGCAGAGCGAAGATGGCAGAGAAATAGGGAAACTAGGATTTTCCTCATCCCTCAAACTCAGAGGAATTGAGGTAAGATCACTTGGAACACCCAGGGAATCCATCTGCAGAGGGGCAGAAGGATGTCCACAGTTGGAAGGAGACAGCTTGGCAGGATCGAGGTGTGTCTATGTGAATTGGGGGGAGATAAAGCAATGCAGACACAGAGGGCAGGGCACTAATTCTGTGGAGAGACAAAAGTGAGAGACAAAGAGACGGCTGTGGTATCAAGTTAGCACAAGAGGAAAACCTCTCTGGACCATGGACAAAGGAATGAAAAATAGAGTGCCAGCTTCTATTTTGCAAACAGCCTCAGGAGCTGAAACTCACAGTTTCCAAAAGTGTGTGACTTTCTCCAGAGTAAAGCCAGAACCTGTGTGCATGCACCTGAAGAGGGACCAGGCCCTGAGGTGCTCAGAAGCACGGTGGGAGAGAACAATCCCCTTCCTCGAGTACTGTGGGAAGAGGGTTTATTGCCTCCCCAAAGACAAAAGATCCTGAAAGTGCTAATCAAAAGCCTTTTGTCAGCAGGGCTGAGTGGCACTACCCCAGAACAGGGTCCACCCAGTGCTCGGCCCTTTAATCTTAAATCTGGTTTTGAATCCCAACTGAGCATGTAGAAGGCACAGGAAAACTGGAGCAAGGCAAGCTGACCACATTCACTGTTCTGTAAGGACTGCCTAACCAGCGTGGATTGAGACACCTGGTGTGGGGAGAAGAGATTGGAGTGTCGCTATTTTTCTCCCCAACACCAACACAGTCGGACTTCAGATAGCAGCACAGGGATCTACTTATACCAAACCCTGACCCTTCATGCTTGGTAACTGCTTATCTACTGGAGCGAGACTGAGTGACTGGAAACAGCCGGACTCTCCTCCACACCAGCACACCACTCGTCCCAGTCCCCAACAGTCCACTGTTTCGTTTTTGTTTGTCTTTTCCTTTTCCTTTTTCTTTCTACCCTCTTCTTCTTCTTCCCTCTTCTTCTTCTTCATTTTTTTGGATTCAGGCTCATAGTTTCTGATTTGTTGGTTTTTTTTTTTTTTTTGGTCAGTTCTTACTGTATTATATTTTTGGTTTGTTTTATCAGGCATTTTTATGCTATTCTTTTTACACTTTTTCTATACCCCTCCCCCTCCTCCTATTTCTTCTTTTTCTTCCTCCTTCATTTTTCTTTTTCATTTTTCATTCTCTGGATTTAGCCTTATCATTTTTTGATTATCTGTTTGGCCTTCATTTATCCCCTTTCATTTTTCTCTATTTATGGGACAGCCTCCTGCCCCCCTGCTTTTTTTCTTTTTTTCCCAGGGTTACTTCAAACAAATCAAAGAGCACCTGGTTGAATGTCCAAACACTGCACCATTACAAGCAAGGAGGAGCGTTGCAGAGGACTGGCCAGTGGGATACAGCATCCAAAATGCAACAACAGAGTGTACACAACATACACCAAAAACACTTCCTGAAGTGCCACGCCCTGGACAGTGTAGGACTCTTTTGTAATATGGTACTCAAAGATCCAGGACACATAACAAGCTACTGAAACATGCACAAGACAGAAACTTAGCCAAAGTGACAAAACAGAAGAATTCCCCACAGAAGGAACTTCAGGAAGAAATCACAGCCAGAGAATTACTCAAAACAGAAATAAACAATATTCCTGAGTAAGAGCTTAGAATCACAGTCAATAGATTAATAGCTGGGCTTGAAAAAAAAAGCACAGAGGACAGCAGAGAATCTGGTGGTGCAGAAATCAAAAGACCTAATAATGAGTCATGATGAATTAAGAACGCTATAAATGAGACGTAAAATAAACTCTATACAGTGATGGCGAGGACTGAAGAAGCAGATAAGAGAATAGGTGAAATAGAAGATAAAATTGTAGAAATTGATGAAGCTGATAAAGGTAAAGGAAATTACTAGATCATAAGGGGAGAATAAGAGAGCTAAGTGATTCCAGAAAACAAAACAATATCTGTATCATAGGAGTTCCAGAAGATGAAGAGTAAAAGGGGCAGGAGGTTTATTTGAACAAATTATAGCTGAAAACTTCCCTAATATGCGGAAGGAAACAGACATCAAAGCCCAGAATCAAAAAACACCACAACTTATGAGTGAAACTGGCAAAATAGAATAATTCTGAAAGCAGCTAGAGCCAAATGGTCCCAACCCACAAGGGTAGACTCATAAAGGTAGTAGCAGACCTGTCCAATGAAATTTGGCAGGCCAGAAAAAAGTGGTACGAAATATGCAATGTGCTGAATAGGAAAGAATATGCAGCCAAGAATCTTTTATCCATCAAGGCTGTCATTTAAAATAGAAGGAGAGATAAAGGCTTTCTCAGACAAACAAAAACAAAAGGAGTCCATGACCACCAAATAAGGCCTGCAAAAGATCCTAAGAGTCTGGGAATGGAAAACAGCAAAGACTACAAAGAACCAGAGACATTACTACAAATATAAAATCTACAGATAATACAATGGCACTAAATGAATTTATTTTAATAATCACTCTGAATGTAAATGGATTACATGCCCCAAAAGACACAGGGTATCAGAATGTATAAAACAAACAAGATCCATCTATATGCCGCCTATAAATGACTCATTTTAGACCTGAGGAAACCTGCAGATTGGAAATGAGAGAATGGAGAACTATCTATAATGTTAATGGACATCAAAAGAAAGCTGGAGTAGCCATACTTAGAGAGACGAGATTTTAAAACAAAGACTATAACAAGAGATGAAGGGCATCATATCATAATTAAGGGGTCTTGAAATATTTATGCACCCAATATGATACCATCTAAATATATAAATCAATTAATCACAAACATAAACTTATTGATAATAATATCAAAATTGTAGGTGATTTTAACACTTCACTTACAGCAATGGACAAATTACTGAGACATAAAATCAGTAAGGAAACGACCGCTCTGAATGACACATTGGACCAGGTGGACTTAACAAATACATTGAGACTTTTATCTTAAAGCAGCAGAATACACATTCTTCTCAATCACATGAGACCTTCTCCCGAAAAGATCACATACAGGGTCACAAAACAGCCTTCAACAAGTACAAAAAGACTGGCATCATACTATGAATATTTCCAGATCACAATGATATAAAACTTGAAATCAACTACAAGAAAAAACTTGGAAAGCCCCCAGATACATGGAGGGTAAAAACCATCCTACTCAAGAATGAATGGGCCAACCAGGCAATTAAGGAAGAAATTTAAAAATACATGGAAGCAAATGAAAATGAAAACATGACAGTCCAAACCCCTTGGGATGCAGCAAAGACCATCCTAAGAAGAAAACACATTGTAATTCAGGCCTATCTCAAACATCAAGAGAGACACCTGGGTGACTCGATCAGTTAAGCCTCTGACTTTGGCTCAGGTCATGATCCCATGGTCAATGAGTTCCAGCCCCGCATCAGGGTCTGTGCTGCCAGCTCAGAGCCTGGAGCCTGCTTCAGCCTCTGTGTCTCCCTCTCTCTCTGCCCCTCTTCCACACATGCTCTGTCTCTGTTTCTCAAAAATAAATGTTTAAAAAAAGAATTAAGAAAGTTCCCAAACATTAACATTACACCTAAATTCTAAGCACTTAACATTACACCTAAAGAAGCTAGAAAAGCAACAGCAAATAAATACAGTATAGTTCAATGAATCTAAGAGCTAGTTTTTTGAAAGAATAAACAAAACTGATAAACCCCAAGCTAGATGTCTCAAAAAGACAAAGAATATATCATGAATCAAAGAGGAGTGATCACAACTAACACCACAGAAATACAAATGCGTATTAGAAAATATTATGAAAAATTATATGCCAAAAAACTGGACAATCTGGAATGTGAAGAAATAAAAAATGTGAACAGACCCAGAACCAGTGAAGAAATTGAACCAGTTATAAATCTCTCCCAACAGGGCGCCTGGGTAGCTCAGTTGGCTAAGCGTCTGACTTCAGCTTAGGTCATGATCTCACAGTTCATGAATTCAAGCCTCACAATGGGCTCTATGCTGACAGCGCAGAGCCTGGAGTCTGCTTTGGATTCTGTGTCTCCCTCTCTCTCTGCCCCTCCCCTGCTTGCACTCTGTCTCCCTCTCAAAAATAAGTAAACTTTAAAAAATAAACCAAAATATCTCCCAGTAATTAGAGTCCTGGGCCAGATGCCTTCCCAGAGGAATTCTACCAGACATTTATAGCAGAATTAAGGGGTGCCTGAGTGGCTCAGTCGGTTGAGCATCTGGTTTCGGCTCAGGTCATAATCTCACAGTTCATGGGTTCGAGCCCCGCCCGCATCAGGCTCTGTGCTGACAGCTAGTTCAGAACCTGGAGCCTGTCTTCAGATTCTGTGTCTCCCTCTCTCCCTGGTCCTCCCTTGCTCACGATGTCTCTCTCTCCCTCTCAAAAAATAAATAAAACATTAAAAATTTTTTTCAATTTAAAGCAGAGTTAATACCTATTTTTCTCAAACTGTCCCAAGAAATAGAAAAGGAAGGAAAGCTTCACTCATTCTATGAAGCCATCATTACCTTGATTTCAAAATCAGACAATGACTCCACAACAAAGAACTACAGGCAAATATCCTTGATGAACATGGATTCAAAAATTTTCAACAAGGTCTTAGCAAATCAAATTCAACAATACATTAAAAGAATTAATCACCATGATCAAGTGGGATTCATTCCTGGGCTCCAGGGCTGGTTCAATATCTACAAATCAATCAATGGGTTCCATCATATAAAAAGGAATAAAAACTACATAATCCTGTCAATAGATGCAAAAAAAAAAAAAAAAAAAAAAAAAAAAAAAAAAAAAAAAAAAAAAAAAAAAAAAAAAAAAAAAAAAAAAAAAAAGCATTTGACAAAATACAGCATCCTTTCCTAATAAAAATCCTCAAGAAAGTCAGGATAGAAGGAACATAGCTTAACATCATAAAAGCCATATATAAAAGGCCCACAGCAATATTATCCTCAATGGGGGAAATTTGAGAGCTTTCTGCCTGAGGTCACAAACATGACAGGGATGTCCACTGCCACCACCGTTATCTAACATAGTGTTGGAAGTCCTAGTCTCAATAATCAGAAAACAACGAAATAAAAGGCATCCGAATTGGCAAAGAAAAAGTCAAATTTTCACTCTTCACAGATGACCGGATACTCTATATGGAAAACTCCAAAGACTCAACCAAAAAACTTCTAGAGCTGATCCATGAATTCAGCAAAGTCACAGGATATAATATCAATGTACAGAAATCGGTTCCATTTCTATATCCCAATAGTGAAGCAATAGAAAGAGATATCAAGGAATCAATACATTTATAATTGCACCAAAACACATAAAATACCAAGGAATAAACCTAACCAAAGAGATAAAAGATCTGTACACTGAAAACTATAGAAATCTATGAAGAAACTTGAAGAAGACATAAAGAAATGTAAAAACATTCCACGGTCATGGATTAGAAGAATTTTTTTGTTTTTTTTGTTTTTTAATTTATGTTTATTTATTATTGATACAGAGAGAAACAGAGCATGAGTGGGGGAGGGGCAGAGAGAGAGGGAGACACAGAATCTGAAACAGGCTCCAGGCTCTGAGCTGAGCTATCTGCACAGAACCTGACGTGGGGCTCGAACCCACAAACCACGAGATCATGACCTGGGCCGAAGTTGGGCACTTAACCAACTGAGCCACCCAGGTGCCCCTGGAAGAATATTGTTAAAATGTCAATACTACCCAAAGTGATGTACACAGTCAATATAATCCCTATCAAAATAGCACCAGCATTCTCCACAGAGGTAGAATAAACAATTCTAAAGTATGTATGGAACCACAAAATACTCCAAATATCCACAGTAATATTGAAAAAGAAAACCAAAGCTGGAGGCATGACAATCCCAGACTTTAACCTATATTACAAGGCTGTAATCATCAAGACAGTATGATATTGGCACAACAACAGACACATAGATCAATGGAAGAGAATAGAGTGCCCTGAAATGGACCCCCAAATATATTGCCAACTAATCTTTGACAAAGCAGGAAAGAATATACAGTGGAAAAATTGCAGTCTTTTTAACAAATGGTGCTGGGAAAACTGGATAGTAACATGCAGAAAAACGAACATTTTCTTACATCATACATAAAAATAAAATCAAAATGGATGAAAGACCTAAATGAAATGTGAGACAGGAAACCATCAAAATCCTAGAGGAGAAAACAGGCAGCAATCTCTTTGACCTTGGCCAGAGAAACTTGATATGTCTCCAGAGGCAAGGGAAACAAAAGCAAAAATGAACTATTGGTATCCCATCAAAATAAAAAACTCCTGTGCAGAAAAGGAAACAAAGATCTAAAAAGCAACTGACAAAATGGGGAAAATATATGCAAATGACATATCAAGTAAATGATTAGTATCCAAAATTTACAAAGAATTTATCAAACTCTACATCCAAAAAGCAAATAATCCAGTGAATAAATGGGCAGAAGACCTGAATAGACACTTTTCCAAAAGAGATGGCAAACAGACATATAAAAAGATGCTCCACATAACTCATCATCAGGGAAATACAAATGAAAACCACAATGAGGTATCACATCACACTTATCAGAATGGCTGAAATTAATGACTCAGGAAACAACAGATGTTAATAAGGATGTGGAGAAAGGGGAACCCTCTTGCACTGTTGGGGGGAGTGCAAACTGGTGCAGCCACTATGGAAAACAGTATGGAAGTTCTTTAAAAAATTAAAGACCTAGCAGTTGCACTACTAGGAATTTATCCAAAGGATACAAAAATGCTGATATGAAGGGTCACATGCAGTTATATGTTTATAGCTGCTCTATCAACAATAGCCAAAGTATGGAAAGACTCCAAAAGTCCATCAACTGATGAATGGAAATAGAAGGTGTGAACTGGAAGAGTTATAATGGCAGAGCAGCATGGAGAGCCTGAGCTTGTCTCATTCCTGAAGTGCAGCTAGATCAGCACCAATTTTGAAATTGATATGAGGATTAACACAACTATCTGCATAACTTGAGCCACAGAACTCAGCAGGTACATGATCCGGACCAGTGAACTGAGGGAGAGAAAAGCCACAGAAAGTAGGGAACCATTTTTGCAGAACAAGGAAAGAGACAGAAAGAGAAAAGGGGAGAGTGGGACACATCAGGATTGTGAAAGAAAAGCACTCCCCCCAAAAGTAGCTGGAGAGAAAGAAAAAGAAAGTGAAAAACCCTCACAGGGAACTCAACAAAACCTGTTCCCCACAACCAATGATGGGGAGAAAGGAGAGGGTTTCAACACCACCAGCATTCTATAACCACTGGAGGGCAGAGCCCGCTGTTTCAGAGCTCAGTGCCTGGTGGTGCTCTGGTAAGGAAGTAGGGCAAATCCCCAGGAGCAGACAGCATGACCTGAGGGGTCCATGTGTCACATGGGAAGAAAGAGTTCTTCTGTTTGGAGGGCATTAGGGCATTAGGTACAGTCCATATGGCCTCCCCATAAGCAAAGGTCCCAGCAGACCCCTGAGAGCAGCCACATTTCTTGGTATTGGGACAAAGACACCAGAGTGAAACCTGGGGCTGGCTGTGTGTTGTGAATTGCCATAATCTCCGATCCTCTACCACTGCGTGATCACATGAACGTTTTCTAGGGCAAGCTGGCATAAAGCCATTGCCCAGCAAGATCCTCCCCCAGAGAGTCAGCTCAGGTCCAAGCTGCAGAGGTTGCCAAAGTGTGGAGTTTTGAAACAAACCCAGGTGAGATAAAACTCCGGAGGGAAGTACACTCGGCAGGAGACAGCTTGAATATGGAAGGGGAGAGATGGGGAATGGATGGAGGCCTGAGAAAAAGAAGAGGTGCTTGATCAAAGGTCAATGAGAGTGCAAATTTCCTGCACCAGAGACTAGGGAACTGGATGAAGCTATTTCCACCTCTCCCACGCACACACATGTGCACATGCACACTGATCCACACCAGTTAATTAAGCAGCGCCATTTAGTGAAGAATGGAGCCATTACACCAAGCCCTGCCCAACTGCGCCAGCCAAGCACATCCTCTAGAAGACCAGCGCAAGTCACTCCACCTGCTTAGTACATGGACTATAACGTGCTTAATAGTTTCAATTCTAGGGAAATCTGGATGTAACTTCATTTACATTACAATGAAGGATTCCATTCTAGAATTTCATCAACACAGATATAAGTAAGATGTCTAAACTAGAATTTAGAACCATGGTCATAAGAAAACTAGCTGGGGTCTAAAAAGTATAAAACACATCAGAGAATCCCTTTCTGCAGAGATAAAAAAATAATAATATAATAAAATCTAGTGGGGCTGAAATTTAAAATGCTATAACCAAGATGCAGTCTTCAATAGATGTTACAACAGCAAGAATGGATGAAGCAGAGAAGCGAATCAGCGACATAGAGGATAAATTATGGAGAATAATGAGCAGGAAAAGAAAGAGGGAAATAAAGGCAAATGTTTATGATACAAGACTTACTTAGAGAGCTCAGTAACTTATTAAAAAGGGATAATGTCCAAATCATAGGAGTCCCAGAAGGTGAAGAGAGAGTAAAAGGAACAAAAAGTTTATGTGAGCAAATTTTAGTGGAAAACTACCCTAATCTGGGAAAGAAAGAACACAGACATCAAAATCCAAGAAGTACAGAGCACTACCATTAGATTCAATTAAAAAAAAAAAAAGAGAGAGCACCACCAAGGCATATCATATTCAAATTCCCAAAATATACAGACAAGGAAATAATTAAAAAAGCAGCAAGGGGGAAAAAATAGTCCTTTACCTACAAGGGAAGACAGATCAAGTTCACAGGAGATCTATCCACAGAAACTTGGCAGACCAGAAAGAAGTGGCAGGACATAGTGTGCTGAATGAGGAAAATATGCAGCCAAAAATTCTTTATCCAGCAAGGCTGTCATTCAAAATAGGAGAGATAAAGAGTTTCCCAGATTAAAAAAAAACTAAAGGAGTTCATGACCACTAAACCAGTCCTACAAGAAATTTTAAGGAGAACCCTTTGAGTATAGAACAGATAAAACAAAGACCAAAAGCAACAAAGACTAGAAAGGCTCAGAGAACATCACCAGAAACACCAAATCAACAGACAACACACTGGCACTAAATTCATATCTATCAGTACTCACTCTAAATGCAAATGGACTCAACACTCCAATCAAAAGACACAGGGTATCACAATGGATAAGAAAACAAGACCTATCTATGTATTGCCTACGAGAGACTCATTTTAGACCAAAGACACCTGCAGATTGAAAGTAGGGATGGAGAACCATCTATCATGCTAATGGTCATCCAAAGAAAGGTAGAGTAGCCATATCAGCCAAACTAGATTTTAAAATAGAGACTGTAACAAGAGATGAAGAAGGACATTATATCATAATTAAGGGGTCTATCCAGTAGGAAGATTTAACACTTGTAAATATTAATGCCCCCAACATGAAAGAACCCAAATATATAAATCAATCAAACCATGAACATGAAGAAACTCACTGATAATAATACCATAATAATTAGTAGGGGACTTCAACACCCCACTTAGAGCAATGGACAGATCATCTAAGCAGAAAATCAACAAGGAAATGAGGGCTTTAAATGACACACTGGACCAGATAGACTTAACAGATATGCTGAGAACATTTCATCCTAAAGCAGAATACACATTCTTCTTGATTACACATGGAACTTTCTCCAGGATAGATCATATACTGGGTCACCAATCAGCTCTCAACAAGTACAAAAAGACAGAGATCATACCTTTCATATTTTCAGATCACAACACCATGAAACTTGAAATCAACTACAAGAAAAAAATTTTGAAAGTCCAGGAATACTTGGAGATTAAAGAACATCCTACTAAGCAAAGAATGGGTTAACCAAGAAATGAAAGAGGAAATTAAAAAGTCCATAAAAGGGGCGCCTGGGTGGGTCAGTCGGTTGAGCGTCTAACTTTGGCTCAAGGTCATGATCTTATAGTTCGTGGGTTCGAGCCCCACATCAGGCTCTGTGCTGACCGCTCAGAGCCTGGAGCCTGCTTCTAATTCTGTGTGTCCCTCTCTTTCTGCCCCTCCCCTGCTCATGATCTTTCTTTCCTGTCCCTCAAAAATAAATCAATGTTAACGAATTTTTTAAATAAAAAAATTTAGAAGTCCATGAAAGTCAATGATAATAAAAATATGACAGTCCAAAACCTCTGGCACGAAGCGAAAACAGTCATAAGAGAGAAGTATAGAGCGCCTGGGTGGCTCAGTCAGTTAGGCCTCCAACTTCAGCTCAGGTCAGATCTCAGGTTCGTGGGTTCGAGCCCCACGTCAGGCTCTGTGCTGACAGCTAGCTCAGAGCCTGGAGCCTGCTTCCGGTTCTGTGTCTCCTTCTCTCTCTGTCCCTCCCCCTCTCATGCTCTGTCTCTCTCTGTATCAAAAATAAATAAAACATTTAAAATGTTTTAATTAAAAAGAGAGAGAGAGAGAGAGAGAGAGAGAGAGAGAAGTATATAGCAGTCTAGGCTTTCCTAAAGAAGGAAGAAAGGTCTTAGGGCACCTAGGTGGCTCAGTCAGTTGAGCATCCGGCCTTGCCTCAGGCCATGATTTCATGGTCTGTGGGTTCAAGCTTTGCAACAGACTCTGTGTTGACAGAGCCTGCTTCAGATTCTGTGTCTCCCTCTCTACCTGCCCCTCCTCTATTCATGCTCGCACTCGCTCTCCTGCTCGCTCGCTCCCTCTCTCAGAAATAAACATTTTAAAAAAATTTTTAAAGAAGTAAGAAAGTTCTTAAAATACACAACCTAACCTTACACCTAAAGGCGCTGGGAAAAGAACAGCAAATAAAGCCCAAAACCAGCAGAAGAAGGGAAATAATAAAGACATGAGCAGAACTCTTATCAATTAAAAAAAAAAACAGTAGAAAGATCAATGAAACCAGGAGCTCATTCTTTGAAAGAATTAACAAACATGGATAAACCCTTAGCCATAATGATCAAAAACAAAAAGGAAAGGACCCAAATAAATAAAATCACAAATGAAGGAGAAGTGATGACAACCAACACCACAGAAATACAAACAATAATATGAAAATATTATGAGCAATTATATGCCAACAACCTGGGCAATCTGGAAGAAATGGACAAATTCCTAGGAACATATAACCTACTAAAACTGAAACAGGAAGAAATAGAAAATCTGAATAGAGTCATAACCAGTAAAGAAATTGAATCAATAATCAGAAATCTCCCAACAAACAAGAGTCCAGGGGATTTATACCAAACATTTAAAGAAGTTTTAACACCTATTCTCTTGAAGCTATTCCAAGAAATAGAAACAGAAGGAAAACTTCCAAACTCATTCTATGAGGACAGTATTACCTTGATTCCAAAACCAAACAAAGACCCCACTAAAAAGGAGAACTACAGACCAATTTCCCTGATGAACATGGATGCAAAAATTCTCAACAAGAGACTAGCCAACCAGATCCAACAATACATTAAAAGAATTAGTCACCACCGTGAAGTGGGCTTTATTTCCGGCGTGCAGGGCTGGTTCAATACCCACCAAATCAGTGTGATACATCACAGTAATAAAATAAAGGACAAGAACCTCATTATCCTCTCAATAGATGCAGAGAAAGCATTTGACATCCTTACTTAATAAAAAAAAAAAAACCCTCAAGAAAATAGGGATCGAATGAACATACCTCAAGGTCATAAAAGCCATATACGAAAGACTCAGTTCCAGATAAAGATTTTGCCGACATTCCTGACCATTCTAAGTATCTTCCCAGGATGTATTATCTCTCCTTGAATGGTTATGATCGGGTTCAATGCTTTGTCACCTTCCTTACATGTTACAGCATCTCTCTAGTATGCACTCTCTGATGTTCAGAAACTTTGGGGTTCTGATTAAAGTTTTTCTCACATTACTTTTTTACATTTGTCAGCCATCTCCCCACTATGCATTACCTTGGGTTGCTAAGGTTTGAAATGGTATTGAAAGGCTTTGCCACATGTTATACATTATTAAGTTTTCTTCCTATTATAAAATCTCTCCCGTTGAATGAGTTTTAAACACACGTTAAAGCCTTTGCCATAGTTATTACATTTGTAAGTCTTCACTCCAGTGAGGATACATTGATATATAACAAGATTTGAACTTTCATGAAAGACTTTCCCACATGTATTACCTTCTTACTGTTGTCTGTAAATTGAGTACTCTGATGTTTATTAGGATATGACCCCTAATTAACATTTTACCCAGACTCACTGCATTGTTAATTTCTGCCTCCGTTATTAAGACCTCAGTATTTAGGAGAGATAGAGTCCTCACTAGAGATCTTTCTAAGTTCCCAACACATAAAACCTTGTTCCAAATATTATCTGATAACTATTGAACAGTGATGTTTGCATAAAGACCCTCCTGTGGAGGAAGGAGCCAACATGGCTGAGAAGTAGCGGGATTTGAACTTCCTGAATCTCTCAAACAAAAAAGGGTTGAAACCAAAGGGCTTTCAACCTGAAGAATCTGGGAAGAAAAGAGTGAGTCACTACCAGGGCTACTCCAGGACAAGCCATAGGTGTGGGACTGTGAACCCGGGGAGATGAAACGGGCCATGTAGACACAGATGGGAGGGATCCCCTTCTGCGGAGAGACAAAGGGACAAGAAATCAGCTGGGGAAGCATAGGACTGTATCTGGACAAGAGAAACACCTCAGACCAGGACGGAGAAAGATCCAATCTCTAACTGCAGTGCTTTCTCCGGACTGGGGCTGACTGCCCTATTCGCACACCTGGGGAGGAGGGGAGCCAGCCCCAGGCTCGGGCGCTAGGTCAGGGGTGCAGTCAGCAGCAGGTGAAAGCAATCCCCTCCCTGGAGTGCTGCCGGACAGGACAAAGCCTGTCTGGGAAACGTATTGGTCGGTGCAGAGCTGTGCTTCCCCAGTACCCAGGTGCACAGAGAGGGAGTTTGAATCCCAGCCAAGCATTGGGGCACGGGGGCAAAACAGACGACCTCGCCTGCACCTGTGGCACAGTGAGACCGGCTCAAACAGAGTGATTCGGGACAATGAGTTTATGGAGGAGAAACTGGGGGATCACCACTTTCCTCCCTGCCACCATCAAGGAGGGGCTTCAGTGATTAGACCATGGAGCCCACAGTGGAGGCAGGACCCATCTATACCAAACCACGCCCCTCCACACCTGGTAACTCGGTATCTACTGGAGCAGGATAGACGCTGAGGAACCAGATGGTCCCTCCTCCAGACTAGCGCTGTTGCCCTACCTGAATTAATTCTCAGACTATTTTTGTTAGATAGGTATGTTCTTCCTTCCTTTTCTCCTACTTATCAATTTCCTCCTCTTGTCTGGTTACTCTAGTTGTTGGTTTGTTTAAGCAGACTCATTTAATCCATGCTCTTGATACAAGTTCTATGCCTCCTTCTCTACTTTGCTTTCTCTCTCTCTGGAATAGTTTCTCTATTTGGGCAACTTTGTCTTCTTTTCTTTCTCCCCACCTCCTTCTTAATTTTCCTTTCTCTCTCTCTCTCTCTCTCTCTCTCTCTCTCTCTCTTTCTCTAATTAAGCCATGTAGTTTCTGTGTGTGGTCATTATTTTGTCCTTTTCTCTTCCCTGGTCATTTCTCTCTTTGTATGTGCTTTCCCATCAGCACCACACCCACCCCATTCTTTATTTGTAGCTGATGTTTCTGTTTTGTTTTGTTTTTTTTTTAATTTGTGTGTTTGCATGGTTGTGTTTTCTGTTTCTCTGTCTGCTTTCCTTTCCAGGGCTACTTCAAGGAACAAATCAAAGCACACCTGGTGGAGGGCCT
This sequence comes from Helogale parvula, assembly GCA_004023845.1. Lineage (NCBI taxonomy): Eukaryota > Metazoa > Chordata > Mammalia > Carnivora > Herpestidae > Helogale > Helogale parvula. Next base: position 19,121 of record PJEM01010443.1, on the reverse strand, counting down.
AAAACATCACATGAGTAGGGAAATAAAGTAAACAAGTCACAACAACGTAGAACAAGTGACACTCTCCAAAAAAATAACCCATGAATGGCCAGGTCCTGAACAGTGTATGACTCCCCCCCTTCTCCGTTTTAATATAGCAGTACTCACAGGTGCAGAGCACATAACAAGCTTTTAAAAACACATAAGGGACAGAAAACTAGCCAAAATGATGAAAAGAAGAATTCTCCTCAAAAGAAATTTCAGGAAGAAATGACAGCTAAAGAATTCATGAAAACAGATAGCAGCAATAACACTGAACAAAAATTTAGAATAATAGTCATAAGATTAATCACTGGGCTTTAAAAAAGCATAGAAAACAGCAGAGAATCTATTGTTGCAGAGATCAAGGAGCTAAAAAAATAGTCATGATCAATTTAAAAAATGCTATAAATGAGGTGCCAAATAAAATGGAGGTGGCCACAGCACTGATTGAAGAGGCAGAGGAGAGAATAGAATTCGAAGATAAAATTATGTAAAAAGGGGAAGCTGAGTAAAAGATTAAAAAATCCAGGATTGGGAGGGCAAAATTAGAGAACCAAGTGACTCAATCAAATGGAACAATATTCATATCATATGAATTCCACAAGAAGCAGGAGAGAGAGAGAGAAAGGGGCTGAAGATGTACTTGAACAAATCACAGCTGAGAACCTCCCCAATCTAGGGAAGGAAACAGATACTGAAATTCAAGAGGCAAAGAGAACTCCCCTCAGACGTAACTTGGATCCATTTTCTGTATGACATATAGTGAAACTGGCAAAACACAGGAATAGAGAGAATTCTGAAAGCAGCTAGGGATAAAAGGGCCTTAACATACAAAGGTAGACCCATAAGGGTAGTAATAGACCTACCTACTGGAACTTGCCAGGCCAGAGAAAAATGGCAGGAAATTTTCAATGTGATGAACAGGAAAAATATGCAGCCAAAAATTCTTTATCCAAAAAGCCTCCTGTTCAGGATAGAAGGAGAGATAAAGATTTTCCCAAACAAACAGAAACTGAAGGAATTCATCACCACTAAACCAGACCTACAAGAAATCCTAAGGGGGACTCTGTGAGTAAAATGTTGCAAGGACCACAAAGTACCATAGACATTACTCCAAGCATGAAACCTACAGATAACACAATAACTCTAAACTCATATCTTTAGAGACTAACACTGAATGTAAATGGACTAAATGCTCCAATCAAAAGACAGAGGGTATTATAATGGATTAAAAAAAAAAAAAAAGACAAGAGCCATCTATCTGCTGTCTACAAGAGACCCATTTTAGACCTGAGGAAACCTTCAGATTGAAAGTGAGGAAATAGAGAACAACCTGTCATTCTACTAAAAGTAAAAAAAAAAAAAAGCTGGCGTAGCCATACTTATATCAGAAAACCCAGACTTTAATTTAAAGGCTGTAACAAGAGATGAAGAAAGGCATTAAATAATAATTACAGGGTCTATCCGTCAGGAAGAGCTAACAATTATAAATGTCCATGCACCAAATTCGGTAGCACCCAAATATATAAAACAATCACAAACATAAACCATCTTATTGGTAAGAATGTGATAATTACAGACGACGTTAATACTCTACTTACAGAGATGGATAAATCATCTAGACAGAAAACCATTTAAGAGACAGTGGCCCTGAAGGATACACTGGACCACATGGACTAGTTACAACCTTTCATCCTAAAGCAGAAAAATATACCTTGTTCTTGAGTGCACATGGAACATTCTCCAAGACAGATCACATACTGGGTCACAAAATAGCTCTCAATAAATATAAAAATATTGAGATCATACCATTGCTATGAAACTTGAAATCAACCACAGGAAAAAGTGTGGAAAACCTCCAAACGCATGAAGGTTCAAGAACACCCTACTAAAGAACAAATGGGTCAACCAGGCAAGTAAATAAGAAGTTAAAACTCATATGGAAACAAAAATAAAAACAATTCAAACCCTTTGAGATGCAGTAAAGGCAGTCCTAAGAGAAAAATACATTGCAATCCAGGCCTATCTCAAAAAACAAACAAACAAACAAACAAAAGTCCCCAATAAAAAACCTAACAGTACACCTAAAAGAACTAAAGCAGAATAGCAAAGGCACTCTAAAATGAGAAGAAGAGAAATAATAAAGATCAGAACCAAAATAAGCAATATAAAATCAAAATAAACAGATCAATGAAACTAAAAGTTGGTGGTGTTTTTAAATTTTTTAATGTGTTATTTACTTTTGATACAGAGAGATACAGAGCATGAGAGGGAGAGGGGCAGAGAGAGAGAGACAGAATCCGAAGCAGACTCCAGGCTCTGAGCTGTCAGCACAAAGCCCAATGCGGGGCTCGAACCCACAAATGTGAGATCATGACCTGAGGAAGGCGGAGGCTTAACTCACTGAGCCACCCAGGTGCCCCTAAGTGTTGGTGTTTACAAAAAAGAAACAAAATTGATAAACCTCTAGCCAGGCTTCTCAAAAAGAGAGGGGCACCTGGGTGGCTCAGGTAATGATCTCACGTTCGTGGGTTTGAGCCCCACATTGGGCTCTGTGCTGACAGATCAGAACCTGGAGCCTGCTTCGGATTCTGTGGCTCCCTCTCTCTTTACCCCTCCCCCTCTCATGCTCTGTCTCTCTATCAAAAAATAAATAAAGCATTTAAAAAAAGAAAAGAAAAGAGAGCACCTAAATAGACAAAATCACCAATAAAAATTGGTTTGTTACCACCAATCCATCAGAAATACAAGCAATTAACAGGTAATACAAAGAAAAACTATATGCCAACAAACTGGACAATCTAGAAAAAAGGATAAATTCCTAAACACCCACATACTACCAAAACTCAAATAGGAAGAAATAGAAAATTTGAACAGACCTATAACTAGTGAAGAAATTGGAACAGTTATCAAAAATCTCCCAACAAATAAGAGCCCGAGGCCAGATGCCTTCCCTAGGGAATTCTACCAGACGTTTAAAGTAGAGTTAATACCTAAACTTCTCAAGCTGGTCCAAAAAAAGAAATGGAAGGAAAACTTCCAGACTCATTTTATGAAGCAGGCGTCACGTTGATTCCCATACCAGACAGAGACCCAACAAAAAAAAAGACAACTGCAGGCTAACATCCATGATGAACATGGATGCAAAAATTCTCAACCAGATACTAGCAAATCGAATTCAACAGCATATAAAACAATTATGCATCATGATCAAGGGGGATTCATTCGTGGGCTGCAGGGCTGGTTCAATATTTGCGTGTATGGGATACATCACATTAATAAAAGAAAGGATAAGAACTATATAATCCTGTCAATAGATGCAGAAAAAGTATTTGACAAAATACAACATCTTTTCTTAATAAAACCCTCATGAAAGTCAGGAAAGAAAAAAATTACCTAAACATCATAAAAGCCATTTATGAAAAGCCTACAGCTACTATCATCTTCAATAAGGAAAAACAGAGAGCTTTTCCCCGAGATCAGGAACACGACAGGGATGTCCACTCTCACAATATTGTTTCATAGAGTGTTGGAAGTCCCAGCATCAGCAATCATACAACAAAATGAAATAAAACGCATCAAAATTGGCAAAGAAGAGGTCAAACATTTACTATTTGCAGATGACATGAAACTATATGGAAAGCCCAACAGACTCCACCAAAAGTCTGACAGAACTGATTCATGAATTCAGCAAAGTTGCAGGGTACAAAAATCAATGTACAAACATCAGTTGCATTTTTATACACCAATAAGGAAGTAACAGAAAGAAATCAAGAAACTGATCCCTTTTACAATTGCACCAGTAACCATAAACTACCTAGGAATAAACGTAACCAAAGATGTAAAAGATCCTTATGCTGAAAACTATAGAAAGCTTATGAAAGAAATTGAAGACACAAAGGAATGGAAAAACAATTCATGCTTATGGATTGAAAGAATAAATATTGCTAAAATGTCAATACTACCCAAAGCAATCTCCACATTCAATCCAATCCCAGTCAAAATTGCACCATCGTTCATCACAAATCTAGAACAAGCTATCCTCAAATTCGTATGGAACCACAAATGACTCAGAATAGCCAAAGTAATACTAAAGAAGAAAACCAAAACGGGAGGCTTCACAATCCCAGACTTTATCTTCTACTACAAAGCTGTCATCATCAAGACAGTATGGTTATTGGCACAAAAACAGACACACAAACCGATGAAATTGAATAGAGAGCTCAGAACTGACCCCACAAGTGTATAGCCAATTAATCTTTGACAAAGCAGTAAACAATATCCAATGGAATAAAAACAGTCTCTTTAGCAAACGGAGCTGGGAGAACTGGACAGCAACACGCAGAAAAATGAAACTAGACTACTTTCCTACACCATACACAAAAATAAACTCAAAATGGCTAAAAGATCTGAATGTGAGACAGGAAACCATCAAAACCCTAGAGGAAAAGTAGACAACAATCTCTTTAACCTCAGCAGCAACAATTTCTTACTGGACATATCTCCAAAAGGAAGGGAATTAAAAGCAAAAAATGAACTATTGGGACCTCATCAAGATAAAAAGCTTCTGCACAGCAAAGGAAACAATCAACAAAACTAAAAGACAACAGATGGAATGGGAAAAGATAGGGCAAATGACATATCGGATAAGGGGCTGGTATCCAAAATATATAAAGAACTCCCCAAACTCCACACCTGAAAAACAAATAATCCAGTAAAGAAATGGGCAGAAGACATGAATAGACACTTTTCCAAAGAAGACATCCAGATGACTAACAGACACATGAAATGATGCTCAGCATTACTCACCATCAGGGAAATACAAATCAAAACCACACTGAGATACCACCTTACACTGGTCAGAGTGGCTACAGTGAACAAATCAGGAGCCTACAGACACTGGCGAGGATGTGGAGAAATAGGAACCCTCTTGCACTGTTACTGGGAATAAAAACTGGTGCAACCACTCTGGAAACCAGTGTGGAGGTTCCTCAAAAAATTAACAATAGAACTCCCCTATGACCCAGCAATAGCACTGCTAAGAATTTACCCAAGGGAAACAGGAATGCTGATGCATCGAGGCACATGTATCCCAACATTCATAGCAGCACTTTCAACACTAGCCAAATCATGGAAGGAGCCTAAATATCCATCAGCTGACAAATGGATCAAGAAGATGTGGTTTATATATACAATGGAATACTATGTGGCAATGAGAAAGAATGAAATCTGGCCATTTGTAGCAACATGGATGGACCTACAGGGTGTCATGCTAAGCAAAATAATTCAGGCAGAGAATGACAGATACCATATGTTTTCACTCATAGGTTTAATAGGAGACACTTAAAAGTGGACCATAGGAAGGGGACAGGGTAGGGGAAGAGTTAGGGAGAAGGAGGGAGGCAAATCATAAGAGACTCTTAAATACAGAGAACAAACTGAAGGTCGATGGTGGGTGGGGCAGAGGGGAAGGTGGGTGATGGGCATTGAGGAAGGAACTTATTGGGATGAGCACTGGATATTTATGGAAGCCAATTTAACAATAAATTATATTTAAAAAAATAACAAACATTAAAAAAAGACCCTCCTATGTTTGTCAAAATTAGAGACAATGGAACTAGGAGGGATTGTGTTGGTGGAAGAAAAATAAACCCTTCTCAAAAATCAATCACACTTGGAATTTTTATCTTCATTTAAAAATATCTAATTTTCAGAAATGTCTCAGTGAATGATTAAACCAATCTTCTATTTGAAATGCTTTGAATGATTACATTCACCATGGATTAGGCGAATTTCAAGATTTTCCAAATCTTTTCAGAAAATATGTAGGTTTAAAAAATAGATTTGGGTCTTTGCCTTCAAAGACAGTGTTGTATAAAATATAACTGGCTTAATGTTGACTTCTCCCTCCATTGTTTTATATCCTCGATCTCTTCCGGTAGATTTCATTCTGGGTAATTGTCCCAGTTTGGTTATATCCATCCTAACATCCTTTCTGCCCTTCACTTCCCCCATCATTGTCTCCATTCATTATAAATACTCAGGGCCACAGCTTCCCTATCTTCCCAACATCAGTCTACGGAATGACTTTCTTGTCCTTGCCTTTGCCAACAAGCCTAGTGTGTTATGGAAAGATACAACCAAAATATATAAAATAAGATATCCCACTTCCTACACTCACATACATTTACGAGAAAATGCTAAAGCACAAAGTTAGTACCCATCATAGGACATCAGCAGAATGGAGAAATAGGAAGCTCCAAGACGATGCTCCTCCATGTAGTAAAAACATGGTCCAAATTATCTTTTTCAGTGCTCTAGAAGCCAATTAGGAGAACACAACACACCCAGGAAAGTAAACTAAGGAGCCACATCACAGAGACATGGGAAGTTTGTGACACTTGCCCACAATAGCTGCTCACTGTTCCTGTCACTCCATGGCAAAACTGTGACAAGATTGATGTGTATGTTCAATGATCTGGTTTCTTTGTAGAAGCCTGAGGGACTTCTTCCTGTCATATAGAACATGGAAAATGCAGGGAATGACAGCACCCTGTGAATGCACTGTGGCAAGTGCTCCAACAAAAGGTGAGCATTTGTTGAAACAATGGTGAAACAACAGAGCTGAAGACAAAGAGGAAGGTATCATGTGCCTCAAGTAACCACACTTTCTTAAACTGGGAAATTACAAAACTCAGACATTACAAATACCCAGAGCATGTCTGACAGGCCCCAGCATTACTATAATTTGAGTTCCTCTGTAAAAGCAAGTCCATAAGCCTGAGCACAGAGGCTGTTTTCTAAATTCCCAAATGTTAACAAAAGATCACAAGACATAAAAAGCAATAGAAAGACATGTTCCACTCAGAGGAATAAAATAAATGTTGAAAACTTGTGTGAAGTCAGTAAAGATACTCCTGGAGAAAGAAGAGAAAACAAGTAACCAAATGACATCAGGAAAGCTGTGCATGGCCAAAATGGAAATTCAAACATACAGAAATTATAACAATCATCAACTTGAAATTGGGAGCTGAAGAGTACAATTGCTGAATTTAAAAATACACTAAGTGCTCAGCAACAAACTTCACCAAACAGAAGGGAAAGGATCAGACAACTGAAAAACCCTTTGTTTTAAATTATCTACTGAGAAGGCCAAAGAAAAATGTGGAAAAGTAGAACCACAGACCAATTTCCCTGATGAACATGGATGTAAAAATTCTCAACAAGATACTAGCCAACTGGATCCAGCAATACATTAAAAGAATTGTTCACCACGACAAGTATGGTTTATACCTGGGATGCAGGGCTGGTTCAATATCCACAAATCAGTCAATATGATACATCACATCAATAAGCAAGGACAAGAACCACATGATCCTCTCAATAGAAGCAGAGAAAGAATTGCACAAAATACAGCATCCTTTCTTGATTTAAAAAAAAAAAAACCTGCCTCATAAAAACCAAGAAACTAGGAATATAAGGATCATACCTAAGATTATAAAAACCATATATGAAAGCTCCACTGCTAATATCATCCTCAATGGGGAAAAAACTGAGAGGTTTCTCCCTAAGGTCCGGAAGAAGACAGAAATGTCCACTCTCACCACTGTTATTCAACATAGTACTGGAAATCATAGCCTCAGCAATCAGACAACACACACACACACACACACACACACACACACACTAAAAAGCATCCAAATCAGACAGGAGGAAGTCAAACTTTCACTCTTCACAGGTAACATGATACTCTGAGAAAAACCCAAAAGATTCCACCAAAAATCTGCTATAACTGATCAATAAATTCAGAAAGTCGCAGGATATAAAATCAATACACAAAAATCGGTTGCATTCCTATACACCAATAATGAAGCAACAGAATAAGAAATCAAGGAATTGTTCCCTTTGCAAAATCGCACCAAAACCCATAAAATACCTACAAGTAAACATAACCAATGGGTTTAAAAATCTATACACTGAAAACTACAGAAAACTTATGAAAAAAATTGAAGACACACACAAAAAAAAGAAAAAATATTCTATGCTTCTGGAAGAACAAACATTGTTAAAATGTCAATATTACCCAAAGCAAGCTACTGATTCAATGCAATCCCTATCAAAACATTGCCACCATTCTTCAGAGACAGAAAAAAAATCTTAAAATTTGTATGGAACCAGTAAAGACCCAGGATAGCCAAAGCTATCTTGAAAAGGAAAACCAAAGCTGGAGGCATCACAATCCCAGACCTTAAGCTGTATCACAAAGCTATAATCATCAAGACAGGATGGTAATGGCACAGAAACTGACACTCAGATCAATGGAACAGAATCGAGAACCCAGAAATGGACCCACAAACGTATGGCCAACTCCTCTTTGACAAAGCAGCAAAGAATACCTGACGGAATAAAGACAGTCTCTTCAGCAAATGGTGCTGGGAAACCCAGACAGAAACATGCAGAAAAATGAACCTGGACTACTTTCTTACCCCATACACAAAAGTAAACTCAAAATGGATGAAAGCTCTAAACAAAAGACAGGAAGCCATCAAAATCCTCGAGGAGAAAGCAGGCAGAGCCTCTTGACCTTGGTCGCAGCAACTTCTTCCTCAACACTTCTCTGGAGGCAAGAGAAACAAAAGTAAAAATGAACTATTGGGACCTCATCAAAATAAAAATCTTCTGCACAATGAAGGAGACAATCAGCAAAACTGGGAGGCAACTGATAGAATGGGAGAAGATAGTTGCCAATGACCTATCAGAGAAAGAGTTAGTATCCAAAATCCATAAAGAACTTCTCAAACGTACCCCAAAAATTAATAATCCAGTGAAGAAATGGGCAAAACACATGAATAGACTCTTCTCCTAAGAACATTTCCAGACTGCCTACCAAAACATTAAAAAAAAATGCTCAACATCACTCATCACCAGGAAAATACAAATCAAAACCACAATGAGATACCACCCCACACCTGTCAGAATGACTACCATTCACAACTCAAGGAACAACAATGTTAGCAAAGACGTGGAGAAAGGGGATCTCTTTTGTACTGCTGATGGGAATGCAAACTGGTGCAGTCACTCTGGAAAACAGTATGGAGGTGGAGGAGGGGCAAGATGGTGGAGAAGTAGGGAGCTCTGTAGTCTTTGCCTGCCTGCATGTATTAAACTGAGAAAGACTGAAGGGACTATACTCTGATATGGAAGAGTGAGAGGAGAGCATATGGACTCCAGAAAAAAGACAACCCTAAAGATGCCTGAGTGAGTGTGAACTGGAGTAATTAAAAAAAAAAAAGGACCGGGCCCAGGAGGTGCAGAGGGAAGGGATCCCCAGCCCAACACAGGGAGACCACACCATGCACCAGAGAGATAAGGGGAAGAGAAGAGACTGAAAATGCTCATAGAACGGCCTCTAGAGAGGAGATTTAAAAAAAAAAAACTCACCCTAGGACAGAAAGAGATATTGTCACCCCATATAAAACCACTGGGCACTAGGAGAGAAGTCCATCCCATCTGGCTGGCCAATTTTTCCTTGGGCATGGCTGCATCAGCGCCCATTTCAGGAGGCACCAGAAGAGATAGCCCCTGTCCCCTCCCCCTGAACAACCCCGGCTGGGATGCGGGCAGTGACCTGGAACGCATCTCATCTCAGGGCAGCAGTGGCACCAGGAGAGACAGCCCCGCCCCTTCTCCCAGTGCGACCCCTGCTGGGAGGCTGGCTGCAAGCGGGAGTGTGTCTCATCTCCTGCGGTAACATTAAAGTGCATGGACTGGGATTTGGAAGCACAGAGGAGATGGGAAAGTGCGCTTGGCTCAGCTGCAACACAGGGATCGGACTCAGAAGAGCAGCTTCCAACGTTTGGTTGAAACAGAGCTTGGAGCACTGCCATTCTTCTCCCTGCAACCACCATGAAGGGGCCTTAGGTATCAGCCCCTGAGACCTACCTACACCAAACCATGCCCATCCACACAGGAGAGTGGTTCCTCCTTCCCCTCCCCCCTTTTCTTTTCTTCTTTTTCTCTCGCCATCCAGATATGTTTTCCCTGATCTCATTTTTATCCCTCCCCTCGGCTAATTATACTCTTTTGGATTGTCCATAGGTTTTTGTTGTCTCTGTTCTCCACCCCCCCACACACACATATTTTTTTTTCTTCTTCTTTACTTTTCTTTCCTTCCCTTTCCATTTCTCTTCTACCTTTTTCCATCTTTGGTTTGCTTGTTTAATTTCTCTGTGCATTGCATGCTTTTGTTCCCTGGGTGTTTGTCTGTTTATCTTTTCAGGACAACACATGCTGGAGAGTCCCAAATATCACGGAGTAGGGAAATAAAATAATCAGAGGCACAAGAGAAACCGAGAGACACCATTAAGAAAAACACTTCCTGAAACAACAGGCCCTGGACAGTAAATGAGTCTCTTTTTATAGAGCAATATTAACAGGTGCACAGGGTATAACGAGCGTTTAAAACGGACAAGAGACAGAAAGCTAGCCAAAATGATGAAATGAAAGAACACTCTTCTAAAGAAATTCCAGGAAGAAGTCACAGCCACATAACTGCTCAAAACAGATTTAAGCAACATAACTGAACAAGAATTTAGAACAAGCGTCATAAAATTAATCGCTGGGCTTGAAAAAAGCATCAAAGAAGCTATTGATTCAAAGACTAGGGACCTTCAAAATAACTGTGATGAGATTTTTTAAAAAGGCTATAAATGAGGTGCATAATAAACTGGAGGCTGCCAATGCACAGATTGAAGAAGCAGAGAGGACAATAGGTGAATTACAAGACACAGTTATTGCAAAGGATGAAGCTGAGAAAAAGAAAGAAATTAATCCAGAAGCACAAAAGGAGAATTCGAGACTTGAGTGCTACAATCAAATGAGAAAATATTCATATCATAGGAATTCCCAAAGAAGAAGAAAGAGAAAAACTTCCTGAAGGCGTGCTTGATCAAAAGATAGCTGAGAACTTTCCGAATTTTGGGAAAGAAATGGACATTGAAATCCAAGAGGCACCGAGAACTCCCCTCAGGCTTAACTTGAGTCAACTTTCAGCACGACATATCATAGTGAAACTGGTGAAATATAAGGATAAAGAGAGACTTCTGAAAGCAGCTAGGGATAAAAGGGCCCTAATATACAAAGGGAAACCTATCAGAGTGCTTATAGACCTATGTAATGAAACGTGGCAGGCCAGAAAGCAATGGCAGGAAGTCTTCAATGTGATGAACAGAAAAAATATGCAGCCAAGACTCTTTATCCAGCAATCCTGTCATTCAAAATAGAAGAAGAGATAAAGGTGTTCCCTAAGAAACAAAAATTGAGAGAATTCATCACCACCAAACAAGCCCTACAAGAAATCCTAAGAGGGAATCTGTGAGGGAAACGATTCAGAAACACCACTACAAACATGAACCCTACAGAAAATACAATGAATCCATACCCACATTTTTCAATAGTAACACTGAATATAAATGAACTGAATGCTCCAATCATACGACACAGGATAGCAGAATGGATTAAAAAAAAAAAACGAAATCCACCTATTTTCTGTATACCAGAGACTCATTTTAGACATGAAGACACCATCAGATTAAAAGTAAGAGGATGGAGAAATATCTATCATGTGACTAGAAGTAAAAATAAAGCTGATGTAGCCAAACTTAGGTCAGACAAACTGGACTTTAAAGTAAAGGCAGTAATAAAAGATGAAGAAGGACATTCTTTAATAATTACAGGTTCTCTCCATCAGGAAGAGCTAACAATTATACACATCTGTGCACCAAATTCAGAAGCACCCAAATACATGAAGCAATTAATCACAAACAGAAACAACCTTATGGATAAGAATGTGTTAATTACAGGGAATTTTAATACTCCATTTACAGCATTGGGTAGGTCAACCAGAGAGAAAAATCACTAAAGAAACAATGGACCTAAATGGCACATTGGAACAGATGGAATTGACAGATATATTTAGAACTCTGCATCCTGAAGCTAGGAAATTCACCTTCTCAAGTGCACACAGCATATTCTCCAAGATAGATCATATACTGAGGCATAAAGCAGCCCTCCATAAATATAAACAAATTGACATTATACCATGCACACTTTCAGATCACAATACTATGAAACTTGAAACCAATCACTGGAAAACCACCAAAAATGTGGAGGTTAAACACCATCCTACTAAAAACTGATTGGGTCAATCAGGCAATTAGAAAAGAAATTTAAAAATATATGGAAACCTGAAAATGAAAATACAACAATCTAAACTCTCTGAGATGCAGCAAAGGCAGTCCTAAGAGGAAAGTTTATTGCAATGAGGCCTATTACAACAAACCAGAAAAAGCACAAATTCAAAATCTAACAGACCACCTAAGGAAACGAGAAAGGGAACAGGAAGAGCACCCCAAACCCAGCAGAAGAATAGAAATAAAGATCAGGGCAGAAAAAAACAATATAGAGTCCAAAAAAACAAGGGAACAGATCAATGAAACCAAGAGTTGGTTCTTTGAAAAAATAAAATTGATAAACCTCTAGCCAGGCTCCTCAGAAAGAAAAGAGAACACTCAAATAGACAAAATCATGAAGGAAAATGGATTTATTACAACGGATCCCTCAGAAATACAAACAATTATCAGAGATTACTATGAAAAATTATATGCCAACAAACTGGACAACCAAGAAGAAATGGACAAATTCCTCAACTGACACGCACTACCAAAACTCAAACGGAAAGAGATAGAAAATCTGAACAGACCCATAACCAGTGAAGAAATCAAATCAGTTATCAAAAATCTCCCAACGAACAAAAGCCCAGGGCTGGATGGCTTCCCAGGGGAATTCTACCAGATATTTAAAGAAGAGTTAACACCCATCCTTCTCAAGTTATTCCAAAACATAGAAATAGAAGGAAGACTTTCAAACTCATTCTACGAAGCAAGTATCACTTTGATTCCCAAACCAGATAGAGACCCAACAAAAAAAGAGAACTACAGGCCAATATCCTTAATGAATACAGATGCAAAAATATTCAACAAGCTACTAGCAAATCGAATTCAACAGCACATAAAAAGAATGACCCATCATGATCAAGTGGGATTCATTCCTGGATTACACGGCTGGTTCAATATTCGCAAATCCATCGACCGTGTTACATCACATTAACAAAAGAAAGGATAAAAAACATATGATCCTTTCAATAAATGCAGAAAAAGCATTTGACAAAATACAGCACCCTTTCTTAAGAAAAACCCTTGAGAAAGTCGGAATAGAAGGAAATTATTTAAACTTTATTAAAGCCATTTATGAAAAGTCCACAGCTAATATTGTCCTCGATGGGAAAAACTGAGAGCTTTCCTCCTGGGATCAGGAACACAACTGGATGTCCACTCTCATCACTGTTGTCTCACATAGTGCTCGAAGTCCTAGCATCAGCAATCAGACAATAAAAGGCATCAGAATCGGCAAAGAAGTCAAACTTTCACTTTTCACAGATGACATGATACTCTACATGGAAAACCCAATCTACTCCACCAGAAGCCTTCTAGAACTGATCCATGAATTCAGTAACGTCGTAAGGTAGAAAATCAACATACAGAAATCAGTTGCATTTTTATACACCAACAATGAAGCATCAGAAAGAGAAATCAAGAAACTAATCCCATTCACAATTGCACGAAAAACCATAAAATACCTAGGAATAAACCTAACCAAAGATGTAAAAGACTTATAAGATGAAAACAATAGAAAATTGATGAAAGAAATGGAAGAAGACACAAAGAAATGGAAAAACATCCCATGCTCCTGGGTCGGAAGAATAAACATTGTTAAAATGTCATTACCTAAAGCAATCTACAATCAATGCAATCCCAATCAAAATTGCATCAGCATTCTTCTAAAAACTACAACAAACTATCCTAAAATTCGTATGGAACCACAAAAAATCCCCGAATAGCCAAAGTAATATTAAAGAAGAAAATGGTATGGTATTGGCATAAAAACAGACACATAGACCAAAGGAATAGAATAGGAGAGAATCCAGAACTGGACCCACAAATGTATGGCCAATTAATCTTTGACAAAACAGGAAAGAATATCCAATGGAGTAAAAACACTCTCTATATCAAATGGTGCTGGGAGAGCTGGACAGCAACATGCAAGAGAATCAAACTGGATCACTTTCTTACACCATACACAAAAATAAACTCAAAATGCAAGAAGGACCTGAATGTGAGACAGGAAACCCTCAAAACCCTAGAGGAGAAAGCAGAAAATGGCCTCCTTGATCTCAACTGCAGCAATTTCCTACTCGACACATCGCCAAAGGCAAGGGAAGCAAGAGCAAGAATGAAAGAGAGTTGGGGACAGAGAGGGACGCAAAACTTGAGAGACTATTGAATGCTGAAAATGAACTGAGGATTGAAGGGGAAGGGGGAGGGGAGAAAAGAAGTGGTGGTGATGGAGGAGGGCACTTGTGAGGAAGAGCACTGGGTGTTGTATGGAAACCAATTTGACAATAAACTATTAAAAAATAAAAAATACAAAAATACAAAAAAACAAAAATCAGATTAGTAACCCTAAAAAAAAAAAGCAAAGGAAATGAAAGCAAAAATGAACTACTGGGACCTCATCAAGATAAAAACTTCTGCATTGCAAAGGAAACAATCAAAAAAACTAATAGGCAACCAACAGAATGGGAAAAGATATTTGCAAATGACATATCGGATAAAGGGCTAGTATCCAAAATCTACAAGGAACTCACCAAACTCCACACCCAAAAAACGAATAATCCAGTGAAGAAATGGGCAGAAGACATGAATAGACACATTTCCAGGGAGGACATCCAGATGGCCAACAGGCACATGAAACGATGCTCACCGTCACTCATCAGGGAAATACAAATCAAAACCACACTTAAATACCACCTCACACCAGTCAGAGTGCCTAAAATGAACAAATTAAGAGACTATAGATGGTGGCGAGGATGAGAAGAAATAGGAACCTTCTTGCACGGTTAATAGGAATGAAAATAGGTGCAGCCACTCTGGAAAACAATGTGGACGTCCCTCAAGGAGTTAATAATAGAACTCCCCTAGGACCCAGCAACAGCACTGCTGGGGATTTACCCAAGGAATGATGACGTCTGACACATAGGAGCACATGTACCCCAATGTTCATAGCAGCACTTTCAACAATAGCCCAATCATAGAAAGAGCCTAAATGTCCATCAACTAATGAATGGATCAAGAAGATGTGGTTTATATGTACAATGGAATACTATGTGACAATGAGAAAGAATGAAATCTGGCCATTTGTAGGAAAGTGGATGGACCTCGGGGGTGTCATGCTAAGCGAAATAAGTCAGACAGAGAAGGGCAGATACCATATGTTTTCACTCAAAAGTGAAACAGGAGAAACTCAGCAGAGGACCATGGGGAGGGGAAGTGGGGAAAAGAGTTAGGGAGAGGGAGGGTGGCAAACCATGAGAGACTCTTGAATACTGAAAACAAACTGAGGGCTGAAAGGGGGTGGGGAAGGGGAAGGGAGGTGATGGCTATGGAAGAGGGCACTTGGGAGGAGCACTGGGTGTCATATGGAAACCAACTTGACAATAAACTATATTAAAAAAAAGATGTAGTACACACACACACACACACACACACACACACACACACACACACACACTGGAGTATTACTCAGTCGTCAAAAAGAATGAAATCTTGCCATTTGCAACTACATGGATGGAACTGGAAAGTATTATGCTAAGTAAAATAAGTCAGAGAAAGGCAAATATCACGACTTCACTCATATGAGGACTTTAAGACACAGAACAGATTAACACAAGGGAAGGGAAGCAAAATAAAAATATAAAAACAGGCAGGGGGACAAAACATAAGAGACTCTTAATAAGGAGAAAAAACAGATGGTTACTGGAGGGATTGTGAGAGGCAAATGGGATAAATGGGTAAGAGGCATTAAGGAATCTACTCCTGAAATCATCGTTGCACTATATGCTAACTTGGTTGTAAATTTAAAAATAAATACATTAATTAAAAAAAGAAACAATATTCTCCAGTTGAGAAGTAGCAATTGGAGAATTTGAGTAAATTTTAGCAATGCTGAATAAATATGGTATATACCATTTTTAAAAAAAGGTGTGGCTTATATACACAATGGAATAGTACTTGGCAATGAGAAAGCATGAAACCTTGCCATTTACAACAATGTGGTTGGAACTGGAGGGCATTATGCTAAGTGAAATAAGTCAATCAGAGAAAGACAGATACTGTATGTTTTCACTCATATGTAAAATTTAAGAAACTTAACAGAAGATCATTGGCGACGTGAAGGGGAAAATCCCACTTCAAACAGAGAGGGAGGCAAACCATAAGAGACTCTTAAATACAGGGAATAAAACTGAGGGTTGATGGGGGTCGGGGGAATGGGTGACAGGCGTTGAGGAGAGCACCTGTTGGGATGAGCACTAGGTGCTGGGTGTAAGCCATGACTCCTGGGAATCTACTCCTGCAACCAAGAGCACACTGAATACACTCTATGTTAGCTAACCTGACAAGAAATTATATTTAGGAAAAAAGGGGGGAGAGTGGTAAAGGGAAAAAAAAAAATCAAAAAAGCCCAAGAAAACCCAAGTCCCTGGTAACTTCAGAGGCCACTACACCATCCACGGGCTACTCACTCACTTTAGGTGCATCTCTGTTATTAGTAGCTGAATGCAATTCCTTACTAAAATATTTGTCACGGATAGTTTTTTTTTTTTTAATCACAACAAAATTCAATAAAGTAACTTGAAGATCTAAAAAATAACAATAATAAATGTGATGGTTTCTGCACATCTCTGAGTAAATCTAAGATCCTTATGAATGACAAGAGGGAAAATATGAATGTTATAGGAGAGAAATCTGGCAGAGAGCGCGATGCCAACAAAAGAAGGTTACGTCAGCTGTAAGGAAGCAATCTGATATCAGTGTCTAAGGCACTCCAAAGGACACATGACCGCTTGGGTGTGTTCTTATGGCCACCAAACAGTAAGTCAGAACATAAACCTAATTATGAGGACACAATGGATTTATCCAAATTTCAATCCCTTATAGTTTCCAGGTCCTGTAATAGCTGGTATCATTTAAAGAGTATCTTTTTTACATTCCAAAGACTAAGAGTGCCCTTTTTCCCCAAAAAACTTTCCGAGTTAATCTGGGCCTCATATCCATCCTGTGCATTTGTTCATTTTCTTCATTCTGGTCTACACAGAGCTGATAAAGCATCCAGATTGATTCTAAATGGGAACAGTTTTTTTTTTTTATTTATTTGAAACAGAGACAGACAGAGTGAAATCATGGGAGGGAAAGAGAAAGAGGGAGACGCATAATCTGAAGCAGGTTTCAGCTTCAGAAGCAGTGCTGACAGCTCAGAGCCTGACATGGGGCTCGAACTCACAAACTGTGAGGTCAGGACCTGAGCCGAAGTCAGACTGAGCCCCCCTCCCCCCCACCAGGGCTATCCCAGAACCAGAACCCATCAGCAATAGGAATCTTGAACTCAACGCCTGCCCCTGTGGATCTGTCATAAAGGGAATATTTTCAATACTTGCAGGACTAATTCAAAGTAGCAGTTGTTGATGCCCTACTGGAAGCCAGGTAGGAGAGAAGGGAGAGAGGTTTCTAAGTTATAGGGAAGAAGTGGTGTTCTAAAGACCTACTCGAGGATCATTTCTGAAGAGTTTTAAAAATTAAAGCAGAAATATCAGAAGTAGAGGAATCAACATTTGCAATTTCTAAATGCTTAGAATTTTAGGAGAGAAAGGGGATACGTGTTTCAATGTGGGACACAAAGATGTACTTGAGAGCTGACCATTTCTTCTTTCACTTCGTTCTCTAGAGTTCTTTCTCAGTTGATTTTTGTGGTGAAATCACAGCTGCATCAGGATAAAATGCCTTTAAAGCCACCAATATAGCCTCTTCACCAGTAAACTGCTCACTGACAGGACTTACTAATGCAAAAAAGACTTAAATTCCTGGTCTTTGTGTCAGGAGCTGTTCAACAACTCTAAGCTTCTACTTCCAGACCAATCCCTGAATTTTCCTTCTCTGCTTTCAGGGGGGGGGCTCTCCTCGTATAGACACCCACAAATTCTGCCAAAGCGTAGAAATGGTGTGCTGCATGAACCTGACCCTCCCCATGTAGCAGAGACCCTATTACTGCTCCTTGAGCTGAAGCCTGCATCAGCTCTCATAAATTAATGGGAAGCCTTCCTGCTTAACCTCAGCCTCACTTAGGGTCACCTGGAGCACTTCATTAAAAGACCTCTGTCCTTTGCACCCACAGCAAGTAATGGAATCTGGAGGGGGGAGCACAAAATATGAGCATTTTTCAAACTCCACGTGTGATCCTATTGAGAAGCATTTGGGGAGGTGCCCAGGCAAAGCACAGTAACCAAGGCTATGGTTGTTCACCAGATTTAAATTCCTGCTTCTCCACTGATCAGAGTTCCTAGAGATTTACACAGTCTCCCTTTTTCCTCTACACAAAGGGAGACATCATTACAAATGAGGTTTTCCCTTATACATGCAAATGTCTCTCACACTAAGAAACCTATCCTATATTTGAATGAAAAACTTAAAGCACAATAATTAATATTGTGGATCCTAACAAAAACAGGAAACACACAGTTGCAAATGGAAAAGCAAGACAAACTTCACCACCTAAATTCTGGATACAATATAGACATACTACTAAAAACATTTCTTCCATAGAACTAGAAGTGTTAACTGTGACTATTAACTTATGAAGAGTAAACACTGGTCATCACGGGGGTATATTGTAGGGCAAGAACATTTCATAGAAAATGCAACAGTTTGAATGAACGGTTTAATGACTAAGCATTTAAAAGACACTAGAGAAATTTAGTGTTCCCACTATTGCACGCTAAATACAAGGGCTTTAAGCCCCCCTTGCCAAAAGCCCCAGACTCTGTTTTAATGAGGTTCCCCTTGCTAAGTTTCACATTTCCCCTTGTTGATCAAGATCTTTCCCTGAAAGTATCACTGATTGTCGGGGACCGCCATGTTTCTGTCTGCCTC
>PJEM01010442.1:0-62420 GCA_004023845.1 Helogale parvula | reverse complement strand
TTTTAGAGAGAGACAGGGCGCAAGCTGGGGAGATGCAGAGAGAGGGAGACACAGAATTCAAAGCAGTCTCCAGGCTCTGAGCTGTCAGCACAGAGCCTGAGATGGGGCTCGAACTCATGAATCAGGAGATCATGACTTGAACCAGAGTTGGACGCTTAACCGACTGAGCCACTCAGGCGCCCCAATCACTTTTCCTTTGTTTCTAATTTCACTGCTACCAACTGTGCTGCGGTTGAATATCCTTGAACATGGTTCTTGACAACTGTTTACAAATGTACGTCTAGAAAAAACACTTAAAAAATAAAATTGCTGGGGAGGAAGTTTGTGTCAACATTTTTTTTTTAATGGCGACTGACAAGCAGCCCTCCAGTGAAACTGTAACTTTTATTCTTTGTCATTCACAGATAAAAAGTGTTGAGGCTTCTGTGTTTCCAGAAAATCAATTCTGTATATAAACATAGTCCGTCTCTACTACATGAAAGAAAGCCCAGGTCTTTCCTCTAACTTCACCTTCAGGAAGGGTTTGATGTAGGTTGTGGAACAAACAGGGTCCTTGAGAACACACAGCGGGATTCCCAAAAAAGGAGGTGGCAGGCTAGAAGGAAGTGAATTTTCTGTGAGGAAAAGATGAAGAGGGCCAAAGCTTTCTTTTTCCTCTTGAGTCTCTCTTCTCTATATTTTGTTACCTGTGTGGTAACACCAAGCCAAGGACGTGTCCCTTTACCCTTGACAGGCCACGCTGGACAGCACAAGGTTCAAAGTTAAGGGAACACAGAGTGAACAGTTCTGGAAAATTCTGCTCTGATCCCCTAAAGAGGATGAGGATGGAGGGTTTAGCCAGAAGCAGCGCACCCCTGCCTGAGGGTCCACAACTCCAGAAAAGTCACACAGGTCATGAGTGACCAGTGATTCTTAGTGGCATCAGAGCCCCTTCTCCTGAGACACAACCAACAAATACTTAAATAAACATCTTTCCTTAAATGCCTTTAAAATTCGATGCAAGTATTGGTATTATTTTAGATGTCACTTAAGTTATTTTAAACATTATTTATAATTGCATCCTACTTGAATTTACTCTTAGTGTAGTGGGTTGATATTACTCTCTGAGGCCCTTTTTTAAAAAAATAATAGGGGCACCTAGGTGGCTCAGTCGGTTAAGTGTCCGACTCCGGCTCAGGTCATGATCTCACAGCTCGTGAGTTAGATCCCTGGGTCCGGGCTCTGTGCTGACAGCTCAGAGCCTGGAGCCTGCTTCGGATTCTGTGCCTCCTTCTCTCTCTGCCCTTCCCCCACTTGTGCTCTGTCTCTCAATAAGAGATAAATGTAAAAAAAAAATTTTTTTTAATAATAAATGCAGCTCCATCCTTACACTCTTAACTGCATGCTCTAAGGGTAAATAAGCTGTGTTTTAAATCTAAGATTAAAGTTGCAGAACTCTCTGGTAGCAGCTAAATGACTAAATTTGTAATCATATAACTAAAGCATATCGTCTTCACTGTCTAACCGATTACATTGCCAGAATCTAAATATGCTCTTTCCATGTGTGTCTGATCAGGGAAAAACAAGGTATTTATGGCCTAATACTTTAACTGGTGTGGGTTTTTTTCCCCTCTTATCCTATTTGGGTTACCATAAATATTTCAATTCCTACCAGCAATTCTAGCTCTTTGTCTCACAAGTACACATTAGTAATTCAAAGCAGAACTACTAGGGATGTTCTGTGTAAGTAAAGGTGCCCATCTGTGCAACTGGGAAGCAAGAACATCCTGAGACTTAATACTGCCACCTTCAGGTCATGAATCGTTATTCAAAACTCTGAAATGCTGAAAATTAAATTAAATTTACATTTAAAACTGTTGTCCCACCCCCCCAAAAAAAGTTGCCGTTTATTTAACCCATACCCTGTACCAGGCCTTAGGCTAAGAACTTTTTAATACTTCTTTCACTATTTATACCTGGAAGGTAAATCCTTTCCTATATAAGTAGATTGCTTCATTCATTCAACCAAGAAATAAATGGGGAGCGGGGGGTGGTGCGCCTCGGTGGCTCATTCGCTTGAGCATCCAACTCTTGATTTCGGCTCAGGTCACGGTCTCTCTCAGTTCATGAGTTCGAGCTCTACTCTGGACTCTGCACTCAGAGTGCAGAGCCTGCTTGGAACTCTCTCTTCCTTTCTCTCTGCCTCTCCCCCACTTTTGCTCTCTAGCACTCTCTCTCTCTGTCTCCCTCAAAATAAATAAATAAACTCTAAAAAAAGGAAAGAAATAGGAGGCTGAGATAAAGATAAGGAACAATGAAAAGATAGATTTAAATTGATTTGTCATTAAAAGAACAGAGTTAACCACAAAGAGAGTACGGAAAAGATCATTTTTCTTGTTTTTTTTATTTGAGAGAAAGAGGGAGCACAACTTGGGGAGGGACAGAGAGAGAAGGAGAAAGAGAATCTCAAGCAGGCTCCATACTGTCAGTGCAGAGCCTGATTTGGAGCTTGAACTTACAAGCTGTGAGATCATGACCTGAGCCAAAACCAAGAGTCAGATGCTTAATTGACTGAGCCACCCAGGCAGCCCAGGAAAAGATCAGTTTAGACAGGGGGTACATATACAAAAGCTCGGTATGGGGGTGATAGGTGTACTTGGCCCGTTCAAGGATTAGAAAAGTAGCCACTGTGGGCTTGAGCAGAACATCAGGAACTTGAATGATCACACTTCAAGTCAGACAGGTGAGCAGGGACCAGTTCAAAAACCTGACGGTAGATTTTTAAACTAAATGTAATGAAAGACCACTTAAAGATTTTAAGCAGGGAAATGATGATCTGATTTACATTTTGTGCTCACTTTTTGCTGCTATGTGGAGATGAACTGGGGGGAGAGGGCAGAATTGAAGTTCAGAGATCAGTTTGGAGGCCATTACAGGCATAGAGCTGAGAGATAATGATAGCCCAAAATGTGACAGCAATAGAAATTAGGGATAAAAACAAGAGTCAAAAGGTATTTTGGAGTTAGAATTGACACAATTGACAGATACAAGGATGGATTCGGGAGAACCATGGATGATGTTTGAGTAATCAGGAAGTTGGTGGCTCCATGTACTGAAATGGAGAATGTTGTCTATGGTCATACCACCCTGAAGGCTCCCGATCTCGTCTGATCTCGGAAGCTAAGCAGGGTCAGGCCTGGTTAGTACTTGGATGGGAGAATGCTGGGATGGAGAAGACAAGAAAGGGAAAGGTGTGTGGAATTCAATCTGGAACTTCGTTTTGGCCAGGAGTTTGCGCTGTCTATGAGATATCCGGTCCAAGTTTAAATAAGTAGCTTGCATTTGGACCTTAGGTAGGAGGTCTGGGCTGCAGATTCAAATCTGAACTTAATCAGCATAAAGTTAATATGTAAATACATGGAAGTTAGAAAGATTATTTTTTGAAGCTAGTGTATGAAAGGAAGAAGAGAGGGTCTAGGACTAACAGGCATAAGCAGTGAGATAGAAAAAGAGCCAGCAGAGAAAATAGAAAAGCTAAAATGGAAGGAAAACCAGGAAGAGGTGGTATGGAGAAAACAAGAAAAAAGGGAGTTTTGTGAAGGAGAAAATGGTCATGTTTATGGAGCAGCATGAGAATTAATGTTAAACAGAGGAAAGGCTCTGATTTGTGACACTTGCTGAGTTCTGAGATACGAATGCTCTCCTCCTGGCAGATTTCATGCTCCCAACATGTCTTCCACTGAACTTGGAATTGGAAAAAGCCACACTCAATTAGCTGTCAGGTGCCATTACTGCTGGGCTCCAGGACATCACTGCTGCTGAGAGGGAGCAAGAGAGGCATCCAGGAAAACATGCCTGAACTTGACATAATGCAGGTCATCAGTGACTTTAATAAGGGCCATTTTCAGAATCTAGGGATAGAGGCCAGTCTGAAGTAGCTAGAGGAGCATGATGAAGGTAACAAAGGAAAGACAATGCATGACTTTCATTAAAAAAAATGATGGCAGCTAAAAGAAGAAGAGGAGTCAAGATAACAAAATAAATTTAACTCAATGAGATTAAGACTTTTGGGGTGCCCCCCCAGGTGGCTCAGATGGTTAAGCGTTGACTTCAGCTCAGGTCACGATCTCATGGTTTGTGGGTTTGAGCCCCGCATCGCGCTCTGTGCTGACAGCTCAGAGCCTAGAACCTGCTTTGGATTCTGTGTCTCCCTCTCTCTCTGCCCCTCCACACTCATGTTTTGTTTCTCTCTGTCTCAATAAGAAATAAACATTAAAATTTTTTTAAAAAATGACTTTTGCCTAAAAAATTTTTTTTTAAAATATTACAGGGACAGCTGGGTGTTGGTTAAGCATCCAACTTCAGCTCAGGTTATGATCTCATGGTTTGTGGGTTCGAACCCTGCATTGGACTCTGTGCTGACAGCTCAGAGCCTGGAGCCTGCTTTGGATTCCGTGTCTTCCCCTCTCTCTGCCCCTCCCCTGCTCATGCTCTATCTCTCTCTGTCTCTCAAAAATAAATGTTAAAATTTTTTAAAAGATTTTTGCCTTAAAATGCATCAAATAGGTATAAGCGAGGGAGATAGGCTTTGAACCTAGCTTTGTTCGACTCTAAAGCTTATGCCTTATTTAGAGACCCCTGGACCTTAGAGAAAAAAAGTTGTGTGTAACCTGGCCAACCATAGATGATTTTTAAGATCCTTTTCTTCATTTTCCAATATTTTCACTAACAGAATAAATTATCTTATAGTCATAAAAATACTTCTAAAACTATAGTGGGTTTTATATTTGCAGAGTAACTGCTGACACACAGAAAGTACATGAAAACCATTAGTTAATCAAGTTAAACATAAATAGCATAGTGGCAAACAATGCCACCTAGTGCAAAGCTGACTTCTCAGATAAATATTTAAACTTCCATTTTACAGCTTATAAATCAACACACATTAAAATATCTGTGAACTAAAATACCTAAAGGTGCACCCTTCACAGCTCATGATTTCCTAGAGTCCAATTCTTAGATGGTTTCACAACACTAGATATGGGAAGGGACTGTGTCCTGTGTTTTGTGCAGAGCTACGTACACTGTCACCAGCTGAAAAAGGTAACGAATAATGGTAGGAACCAGAAAGTGATGTAGCTCTTCTGTAGAAAATTGAAGGCTCTTGCACGGAAATTCAAAATAAGTTATAATTATTTTTCCCTAGAACACAGTATGTAATCATGGCATTAGTTACTTGGGGATTGGATTTCATGAGGATGTTTTTCCTTTGGCTTTGTAAGAAGAAGGATTTCTGTAATCAGAGCAAGCGTTCTCAGAACAGGCGAGGGGTTGGGGCACGGGCATAGATCCCACGAACAACTGTAGTTCCATTTCATAATTGTATGTTGATATCACTCATGGGTAAATACAAACTTTAAGGTTAGGTTTTTAGATTATAGTATTAAACTATTATAATGATAATTTTGATTGAACATAAAATGTCACACTAGTATTCCATAATATATATCATACATACATCATACATAAAATTTCATAATAGAAATAGATTTTTAGGGGCATCCATATAGTCATTTCTTTTTCTTTTTAACACTACATTTAATAGAATTACGTTTAGTTTTTTTTAATGTCTATTTATTTATTTTGAGAGAGAGAGAGTATGAGCACAAACAGGGGAGGGGCAGAGAGAGAGGAAGAGAGAGAGAATAAGCAGGCTCCTTGCTGCTAGCGCAGAGTCCAACTCAGGGCTCGATCTCACGAACCATGAGATCATCACCTGAGCCGAGATCAAGAGTCGGCCACTTAACTGACTTCGCCATCTAAGCACCCCACATTTAGTTTTTTTAAGTAGAAAAAAAGAAATTTAAAAGAGAGAAAAGTTATTACTCACACATAATTCATCTACTAGAAAATCCAAGAGTATTTACAGTAATAGTACTTGAATTAGAGAGTATGGTCTAAAACAAAAATAAACATAGAAATCATTACCTATCTTACACATCAGAAATAGTGTGTTAGAAAATATACGGGAAAAAGACCCCATTTATGGTGTCGTGAAAAACTACAGAATTCTCAAAATATCATTAGAAGTACGAACGTCACTCTTGCTGCAGGATTAGACCACCTGTGCATTCGCATCTGTTTGATCGTGGGTTGTGGGAAAGTTGGGTGAGGACTGACTTACTTTTAGTTTTGTGCACCTTCAAAATTTATCTTTCTTTTAGGAAAACTTACTTTATATGAAAAACAAATGCTATTTTTTTTTTTTTTTTTTTTTTGCTTAAAAAGTAGCCTTATTAATAGATGGACAAACAATACAGTGTTACACTTGGGCTTGCCACGCAGGCTCCATGAAATGATTTGATCAGACTGCCACCTACAGGTGGCAGGAAAAGCTCAGTGGCCTGAAAATATCACCTACCATGTATCAGGCATGGCATTAAGAAAAATCATAAGGTTCCTAGAAAAAATACAGGACTATCACTTAAAATTGCTTTCAGTTAGTTACCAATGCTTTTGTAGAAGTAGTTCCCAACTATGGCCTATGAAATACCTGTTCTGAGAAAGTATTCACTGTTTGTCCGAAATTGAAATTTAACTGGACATCTGCAGTTTTATGTGCTAAATCTGGCAACCTTTGAAAATAAAGATAATAATGTCTGCTTGCTGCATAAAACCTTTCACTGGCCTCAGGGGAAGGTAGAAGTATCTTAATGTGTGTAAGAATATTCCTGTTTCTGCTCCCATTTTGCTCCTCTATCCTTAGTACTAGCTTCCCACCAACATCAAAATCTTTCTTTTGCTAAGGTACTTTGTGTGGCTTAGAACACAAAGATTCCTCGTTTGTCTTTTTTTTTAATGTGTATTTATTTAAAAAAATTTTTTTAATGTTTTTATTTATTTTTGAGAGAGAGAGAGAGAGAGAGAGGGAGAGAATGAGCAGGGGAGAGGCTGAGAGAGAGGGAGACACAGAATCCAAAGACAGGCTCCAGGCTCTGAATGGTCAGCACAGAGCCTGATGTGGGGCTCAAACTCACAAACCAGGAGATTATGACCTGAACCGAAGTCGGACACTTAATCAACTGAGCCATTCAGATGCCCCTCATTTGTCTTTTAATGTTGCTTGGGATAATTTTATTATGTGGCCACATCTTACCCCAGGACTTCTTAAGTGAATGTCAAAATTATCACAGCAGATTACAGTGAAATGATACACTACTTCAAGATAAAAACTAATATTTTCCAGCGTGTCTTCCCAAAGTAATGTTTTTCTGTAACTTTGGAAAGACTCTGGAAAGGCACACTAGAAAATATCTTACCTCCAGAGAATTTCATGTCCTCATTTAGATGTTAATGAAAGAAAAGTCCCATTGAACTTACATTGTAGGTTTGTGTGTATCCGGCTCTGTAACTTGTAGAACCCTGTGCCATATTGGAATGTGGAGCCTCTTGTTCAAAAACGATTAAGAATTTCAATATGGCGATGGCACCAAATGAACTTAAGCGTGGGGCCCTTCTAAGAGCAGGATCCTGACAGTTCAGGTCACCTGCTCTGTATATACATTTCCCCTTGCAACTGAATGTATTTAGAATCAAAATTTCTCTAAAGGAAGTTCCTTTTTGCCTAAACTAGAAGTATGTGAATAACTTAGTTTGTGATGTTTTGAGATCCTGCTAAATGGACCTGCTGGACAAGAAGAAAATTAAGCTTTAGAAGAATGTGGACTTTGCGGTCAATTCAGGGCCTGGTTTTCTGGCAGCCTGGAGGGCTCGTTGGTTGGTTTAAGGATGCACAAACTCCCTCTAATTATAATCAAAAGTGTGTGTGTGTGTGTGTGTGTGTGTGTGTACATGTGCATTTTTCAGGAAGCTTTCATCTAATTCTCAAAAAGATAAATAACCCAAAAAGACACAGGAACCGCTATTCTTTGAAATTATTTCTCTCTATTTTGGCTTTACCTCTATGGCCAGCCATGTTCTGCATAAAGAAAACCCTGCTGGTAACTGCTTAAAATTTTTGAAAGAAAAGGGATTGGTGCAGATTTTTAAAACTACAATTATTTCAAAATATAGAAAAGAAATATAGAAAGAGAAATATAAGAAATAAACAGGTGTCTCAGGGTCTCTCAGTCAGAGAAACGAAGTCTGAAAGGATCTACATTAAACCCTTACCTCTTGGCTGCTGCCATCAGAAAACTTGAGGTGGTAACATTGATCTTTAATTGCAATATATCTTGTGTTATAATATTTAGCATTTGTTGAACGTTTACCATGTCTTGGGCACTGTCCCAACAATCATTTACAACCCTTAACTCGCTCAATCCTCTTAACAACCCCATAGTCTCCATTGAAGAAATGAGGAATCAGAAGCAAACAGGTTAAGGAACTTTCCCAGTGACACATAATGAAGGTGGACACAGACCTTGAACTGACCACAAAGTCAATATTCTTTATAAGTTTCCCCCCCTCGTTATTGAGTAGGTCCACTTAGCAAGATATCAATAGTTCACAGAACTTCCAATCAGGCAGTCTGAAGATTAAAGAATTAGAACACTGAAAATGTATCCTTCCAGAAAACTTATCCCTCAGCTTTCAGGATACCACTCCTTTGCGGGTTTCCTCCTGTCTCTGCCTGGCCAGGTCTTCTCAGGCTTTGTGTGGGACTCTCCCCTTCTCCCGTCAGGCCTTGAGCCTCTTCTCTCCAGCTACATACACTATATATACTCTTTAGGCAAACTAATCCAGGCCCATGACTTTAAATGCTGTCCATATGCTGGTGATTTTCAAATTTGTATTTCCAGGTTGGGACACTTCCGTGAGCTCTAGATCCATGTATTTAGCTGCCTTCTAAACCTTTCCATCTGGGGTCTAATCAACATCTCAGACTAAACGTGGCCAAAATGAACTGCTAATTCCCCCCACCCCATCAAGACTCCCACAGTCTTCCTCCATTCAGGAAATGGTAACCCCATTCTTCAGTTGGAACAAAAACCTTTGGAGTCATTGGTATCTCTTCTCCCTCCCCCACCCCATGCCAAATCTATTAGCAAATGAGGTCAGTTTAACCTTCAAAATACGTCCAGATGAATAGAAAGTCAAAACCCATCTACTTTCTTAGCCCAAGCCATCATTATTTCTCTTACCTGGATTATGGCAAAGCTCCTGTGATGGCCATGAGAAAATGCTTCTCAGACTGCCAGTGTGGAAGGATACGTGACTGGTGGTCCCATCCATCAGTGAGTTTGCACAGAGGCCGCACTTCCCACAGGCTGCTTCCAGCTTCTGGCCAGTCAGGAACACTGGGGCCGGCCCATTCCTGGGAGATGGAGGGTTTCGCTGATGGGTGACTCAGGCCAAATTTTCACAGAATTACACTGTAGTCGCAGACTGCCCCATCTAACCTTTCTGCCCCGTTCCTTCCCTTCCCTGGGTCAGACCTACATCGCAGTCTGAAGGCTTTTAATGTCTATTCTGGTCCCTCTCCCTGTGCCCCTCCAGGAGTTCCTCTGAATGATTCTCTCACAAGTCTGATCCCAACAAGACTTCTCACAGGACCTGGATTAACACAGTCTTTCTGCTTCCGCAATTACCCTGACAGTCTCTTCACAGAGCAGCCAGAAGGGATCACCTGAAAACCAAACTCTGCCTCAGGCTCTGGGCTCTCCAAGATCTGGCCCTTGCTTCCCCCATGAATCTCACCCCCTTTTTGCGGACTCTGCTTTGGCCACACAAATCTCCTGGCTATTCTCAACCCTTTATGTAAGGGTTGCTTCCCTTTCCACTTGTCTTCCCCTCTAGAAAGCTTGTGTCCCAGACATCTGCATGTCTTGATCCTTCTCTATCATCTTATCCTTCTTTATTTTTTCTTCGTAGTATTTAATCACCATTTGATATGTTATATATCCATACTGATTATTTATTTGCTGGTTGACTCCTTCTCTCCACTGCAACACAAGTGCCATGAAAACAGAGACTTGGGACTCCCTCCTATATCCCCAACACAAATAAAAGTGCCTGACACGTAAGTACTTAATAAATTTTATTGAACAATAAACCCTACTAAAAATCATGTATAGGGTCCTAAAAACCAAAGGAATTTATAAACATAAATTTGATTAGGAATATCTGAGTTTTTTAAGTTATTTTTTAAGTTTTTAATTTTTTACTTTGAGAGAGAGAAAGAAAGTTGGGGAGAAGCTTAGAGAGAGAGAGAGAGAGAGAGAGAGAATCCCAAGCAGGCTCCACACTGTCAGCACAGAGCCCGATGTGGGATTTGAACTCACAAACCAAGAGATCATGACCTGAGCCAAAATTGAGTTGGACGCTTAACCTACTGAGCCACCCCGGCACTTCCGGAACATATAAGTTTTCTGAAGAATGAGAACACAACTAGAAAAATTAGCACCATAAGTAGTTCAGGACACACATTTTTGGTTTGGTTTGTTTTGCTTTTTGCTGATTATAAAAAACAATGCTATTTTTTAAAAACAAAATTCAGGGGCACCTGGGTGGCTCAGTTGGTTAAGCGTCCAGCTTCGGCTCACGGCATGATCTCACAATTCGTGGGTTCGAGCCCCGCATCAGGCTCTGTGCTGACAGCTAGCCCAGAGCCTGGAGCCTGTCTTTGGATTCTGTGTCTCCCTTTCTCTGGCCCTCCCCTGCTCATGCTGTCTCTCTCCCCCTCTCTCAAAAAATAAATAAAACATTTTAAAAAATTAAAAAGATAAAAACGAAATTCAAACTTCACATTTATCACCAACCTGTTTAATGTAAAATATGAAATAGTATTTTATCTCAAGGAAGCTCAAGCCATACTTAGTTAGCTGTACTACCAGGAAAGTGCTAAAATATCAAAGGAGGAGAAGTCTTCTTTCTATGATTTTTGAGAGAATAAGTGATACCATGGAATAGTGAGCAAATCTATTTTTTTTCCCAAGCCTAGAGAGAAAAATATATAGGAAAACATTAAAAAATCTCCCTAATGCTTGGAATATATGACAGCAAATTACCTTACTTCCTGTAATAAGAACTAATTGGAAATATATGTGAATTTTTGTAAGATTTAATGAAATTGGAGTCTTGAACACTTTGAGATTAATTTTTCAAAGAATCCATGTTCTCATGAAACCCAAACTGATTTTGCCACTTTTCCCTACTTTTTTCCTTTTCTTTTTTTAATGTTTTACTTTTTTAGCTATCGTCCTAAGAAAGGAAAAGTAAAATCAAAATATTATTTAATCACACTGAAAAAATCTGAGCCCCAAACTGTAATGGGTCACACATTTCTCTGACAAAATAGTCATATGCCTCCAAATGCAGACTCTATGTCATGGAAATAGAAGCCACAAAGTGCTTTTTTGGCAATCTGCCCTTTTTTCAATTATCACATTTAGAGAAAACAGACAGAAATGCAGACACTAGGTCCTGTCATTGATTCACGGTACAGGAAGGTCAGGATTATGGAAGTATTTAAATGATATAACTACTACCAGGAGTCTATGCTATTTTCTCAAGTGATTCAAAGAAGCCAAGTAGAAATTGTGTTTCTGGTTTAACCGCCAAGCTATTGCACACACCTGAATTAGTCCTCTCAATCCTTCCAAAAATTATGGCAAAAAGGTGTAAGAATGCTTTAGAAATGCTTAACTATTATTATATGGCAGGGACAAAGAAAATATTTACCTCACTGAATTTTATGCTACATTCCATCAGGAAGCATGGTCCAGTTTTCATTTTATTTGGCCCATGGAAAACCAAAACCATGATCTGTTGAACCTTTTTTTTTTTAATTTTTTTAAATGTTTTATTTATTTTTGATACAGAGAGAGACAAAACATGAGAGGGGGAGGCGCAGAGAGAGAAGGAGACACAGAACTGGAAGCAGGCTCCAGGCTCTGAGCTAGCTGTCAGCACAGAGCCTGACGTGGGGCTTGAACCCACGATCGTGAGATCTGACCTGAGTCAAAGACGGAGGCTTAACCGACTGAGCCACCCAGGCGCCCCGTTGAGCCTTTTTAGATAGTTACTAGCACCTCCTCAGTGCATGTGTGTTCAGTGCCAAAGAAGTCTGAGATGCATCCGAATACAGCATGATCTAACCAAATACTGAGCTGAGAGTCTGGAGCCCTCTGTTCTCATTTCAGATAGGACACTGACTAGCTTTCTGAGTTTGAGGAAGTTACAAAAACTCTCAGTATTATTTATCTGTTGTTAACGAATCATCCCAAATCTAGTGCCTTATAACAACAACCATTTATTATCTCCTAGTTCCTGGAAGGGACTCTGAAGCGCGCTCATTGGTTCTGGCTCAGGGATTCACATGAGTTTGCAATCAAGATGTCCGTTAGGGCTGCAGTCAGTTTGATGGCTCGCCTGAGGCTAGAGGCCCTGCTTCTAGGCTCACTCATATGTCCAACGGCAAGAGGCTTCAGTTCCTCGCTGTGAGGGCTTCTCCATAGAATTGTTCATCATGTGGCAGCTGGCCTTCCCCCAAAGTGAGTGACCCCAAGAGTGAAAGAGTAACTAGGCATGTGCTGTGAGATCCTTTACCGCCAAACCTCAGAAACAACTAGCATCAATACTGCTGTATTCTACCGCTCACATAAGTTAACCCAGGTGCTCTATGAGAGAGGGACTACACAAGGGGATGAACAGCAAAAGATGGGAATCTTGAAAGCTGCCTACCGCATTCTCTGATCTCATTTTCTTCATCTGTAAAGTGAGGTCTTTTAACTAGATGATTTTTTTCAGTTTATTTATTTATTTTGAAAGAGAGAGAGGGAGTGCATGAGTGGGGAGGGGAGAGAAAGAGGGAGAGAGAAAATCCCAAGCAGGCTCTGCACTGTCAGCATGGAGCCTGATGTGGGGCTTGAACTCAAGAACCATGAGATCACAGCCTGAGCCAAAATCAAGAGTCAGGCGCTTAACCGACTGAGCCACCCAGGTGCCCCTGCCTAGATGGTCTTGAAGGTTGGTGACTTCCTCTCCCCAGTGCCACTTCCAGACCTTGATTTTCACTCTCCCATAGAAAATCCTAAGCCTCTTCGCTTTAAGCCATATGGCTGTACCAACCTCCACCCATCCATGTTGCTGTCATTTCTAGACTTCCTGGTCACCGCCCTTCATCTCGGGAACTTAGCACCTGACCTACAGTTGTCCTTCTCACTCCAAGTCCTGACAGTATCCGAAGGCTTCCACATCCTCATGGATGACCCATCCCTGATGACCATGACCTTCCAGTTCCTTCACTTCTTCATCTCTGATGCCCTTCCCAACCACTTCATTTCAAAACTCACTCCATACTAACACCCTGAATTCGTCATCACCAAAACTGATCAGCTTTGTAAGCAATACGTCATTTCTTTACTCTCTCACTGTAACTTCCTATGTTTCTGATTCTCCAATCAACTGTCCCAAGAAGGATCACCAGACCTGGTCGGAACTTCCAGGAAACTGTCACATCTACTTCCTCTGAATCAGATCTCTCTTGTCTTCACTTTTTAATGGACTTTAACGTTCAGTGCTTGAACCACCCTCTGGATGGATTCCTTACCTCCTATGTCTCATACTCTTTCTTTCACATCTGCCTGGAAGAGCCTTAGTTCTGATTGATTTCAACAGATTATCTTGCACCTTCTCTATCACCCACACCCAGGTCACTAAAGACTTCTGGAGAAGATCACATGCTAGTGTAGCCTGGATAGACGGTAATCATATTCACACAGGCTTCCAAAGTTGTCTGCCAGTTTCATAGTCAAAGTTCTCTAGTCAGCTCTCTCTTTCTGGTCTCCACACAGGCTCTTTCAAATAATCTCCGCTTTCCTCAAAACTCCATATCTGCTCCTGCCACCTCTCCCGGCATCCTTATTTGCATTTTTACTTTCCAAAGAAAACAGAATCCATGAAGTGAGATCCTTTGTGTCCAGACCTACTCTTTCCTCCTTTCCTCTTAATGAAAGAGGAGCTTGACCTCTGATCTGAAGTCAGTCCTTCCGCCTATGCTTAAAATTCAATTTCCTCTCATTTGTTCAGGAACTCTGATTTTTTTAACCCGTGCAATCTCACTTCCACCCTCCCATCATCCCTGAAGTAGTCTCTTATTTTATTCTGTTGACTTCCTCTTTGGTCTAAAACTACTGCCCAGTATGGTACCACTAACCACACGTAGCCAGTTCCAAGTGGTAAATCCTCACCAGGCTTCAAACAGTTAGCATTAAAAAAAAAAAAAAAAAAAAGAATGCGTTATCTCTTTAAACACTTTCTATATTGATTATATATTGAATGTATGGCTTTCTGGGAGGTGGGAGGAGTTGAGCGGGACAGCATAGCTAGACTGGCTAATTCCTAAATATTCTATTCTTTGATCTGGCATCATGAACTTGTGTGGTCTACTTTATCTGAGTGACACATTTTTTTCAGATCTCACCTGTCTTCACTTTTTCATGGACTTTAAAGCCTTCATAAAAAATGCTATCTTTATTTATGAAGTAAAAAATTAGTGGGGCACCTGCGTGCCTCAGTCAGTTAAGTGTCTGACTTCGGCTCAGTCTGACTTCTCGCATTCCAGTCCATGGGTTCAAGCCCCACATCGGGCTCCGTGCTGACAGCTCAGAACCTGGAGCCTGCTTCAGATTCTTTCTTTCTCTCTCTCTATTCCTCCCCTATTCTTGCTCTGCCTCTCTCTCCAAAAAAGGAATAAACATTTAAAAATTTATAAAAAATGTTAACTGTTTGATTAACTGTGTTCATAAAGTAGATAACTATGTAATAACAATTTTTTCCAGCAAAGTTAAATGATTATTTTTTTCTTTTATCTCACGTTTATAATATACGATGATACAGTATATTATAAAAAGTATATAGTATCATACACTATACTATGTGCAATACTTACATGTGAAATCAATAATATTGCAGCTGCTACTAATATTTGAATAGGGGTTTTTTGAATTTTAGCCCAATGGAGCCCGTTCTAGACCTTTGACCTCCAGAACAATAAGATAATAATTTGTTGTTGTTTTAAGCTACTAAGCATATAGTAAATTGTTAAAGCAGCAACAGGAAACTAATATACAAATTTTAGACTCTAAAGTCTTTTCTTTTAATTTAACAAAATATATTTATTATTACACAGTGTCCGTGGGCCAAGAGGTGGCTAGACTGATCGTCTGCTCAGGATCTTACACACTGCAATCAGTCATTGGCCTGGCTCTGCTTTCCTGCTGGTTATCAGCCAGGGGCTGCTCTCAGCTCCCAGAGGCCCCCAAAGTTCCTTGTCATGGGATCTCC
The DNA here is from genome assembly GCA_004023845.1 of Helogale parvula. Lineage (NCBI taxonomy): Eukaryota > Metazoa > Chordata > Mammalia > Carnivora > Herpestidae > Helogale > Helogale parvula. The sequence goes on along the minus strand of PJEM01010442.1, from coordinate 47,153 downwards.
TCACAACATGGCTGTTTGATTCTTCCAGGCCAGCATGAGAATCACTCTGACCTCTAGATGCAGATTTCTTTTACATTTTTTCATCATGATAACTGTACTCTTTAATCCCCATCACCTATTTCACTCACCCCCATACAAGCCACACACAAACTATTTCCTATAGTGTGTTCTCTATAGTTCACAGTCCTTCTCTCTCTTTCCTTTACTTGTTTGTTTTGTCTCTTAAATTCCACATATGGGTGAGATCATATGGTGTTTGTCTTTCTCTAACTTATTTCACTTGGCATTATAGACTCTAGCTCTATCCATGTCATTGTAAACGGCAACATTTCATTCTTTTCTCTGGTTGAATAATATTCCATTGTATATATCACATCCTATATATCCGTTCATCTATTGATGGATACTTGAGCTGCATCCATAGTTTGGCTATTGTATTGTATAGTCTCCTACATTTTCTTCAATTTGTTTAGACAGATTTACCTTTCATGTTTATGCCTTTAAACCATTTGGTGTTTGTTTATATATAAATTGTGGAGAAGAGATCTAACATACTTTTTATCCTTATAGCAATACAGATTTTTCAATGGTCTGCATTGTTATATTGGCTTATTGGGCCCTTCCTACATTATAACTATGCCATTTTATTGCTTTGGCTTTACAGTTAGTTTTTTTTTTTATTGAGATAAAATTCACGTAACAGAAAATCAAACATTCTAAAATGAGGGGTGCTTGGGTGGCTCAGTCAGTTAAGCATCTGGCTTTGCCTCAGGTCATGATCTCACAGTTCATAAGTTCAAGCACTGTGTCAGGCTCTGTGCTGACAGCTCTGAATCTGGAGCCTGCTTCGGATTCTGTGTCTCCCTCTCTCTGCCCCTTCCCTGCTCTCACTCCATTTCTCTTTCTCTCTCAAAAATAAATAAACACTTAAAAAACCATTTTAAAGTGAACAACGTAGTGGCTTGCCACACATTCACGGTGTTACAAAACCACCACCCTATCTCGTGTCATACATTTACAGTTGCTTTGAGTATCTGGTAGGATATGTTCAACTTTGCCTCAGTCTCCTCATCATTAAACAAAGACAACATAACCTAACTCCTGGAGTGGCTATTAATATGTTTTAAAAGCAGTACATATTAAGTGCTTACAATTAATTGTGCTTGGTACTAGTTATTACAGTATCATTATATCATATTATTGCAATGCGGTAAAAAAAAAAGATAAAACCACAGTACAGGATGAGTGGTGTTACTATCTTTTGCTAGCACCGCTGCCTCTTCTAGATGATATATTTTGTAGCAGCTCTGGTCTCATTTCCTCAACGTCTTCTCTTCCCTATCTACATCCGTCCCCTTGGTAACTGTATCCAGATTCAAGTATTCAAATTATTATGTAAGCCTTGACCTCCCCTCTGAGCTACAGACTGACATTTCCAACTGCTGATTCAGCATCCTCACTTGGAGGTCTACTGGAGAGCTCGGTTTGAAAAGAGAACTCTTGATTCCCCTCCTTTGAGAGTCCGCTTCTCCCTCAGTATTTTGCATATTTAAAAATGATAACAGGGCGCCTGGGTGGCTCAGTCGGTTAAACCTCCGACTTCGGCTCAGGTCAGATCTCACATTCGTGGGGTCAAGCCCCACGTCAGGCTCTGTGCTGACAGCTAGCTCAGAGCCTGGAGCCTGCTTTCGGTTCTGTGTCTCCTTCTCTCTCTGCCCCTCCCTCCTCTCATGCTCTGTCTCTCTCTGTATCAAAAATAAATAAAACATTAAAAAAATTTTTTTAAATGATAACATCATTACAGTCATCCAGGCCAACGCTTTGGTGCCCTCCTTGAGCTTGCTTTTCCCCCCATTCATACCCAATTTCTCAGTGAATTCTATCTGCTCTATCTTTGAAATGTATCCAGAGCCCAACTTCTTCTCAATACTTCCTCCACCACTCAAGCCACCATTGCCTCCTACTGGAATAACATGAGCCTCCCATCTGGACTCTCTGCTTCTATATTTGCTTTCCTGATACTCTATTTTCCACATAGCAGCAATCAGAGAGATGTTTTAAAAATGTAAGTTAAATATTTCTGTTCAAAACCCTCCAAGAGTTTCTGGTTTCACTCAAAATAAAATCCCAAATCCCTATGCCTTTGCCTTGTGCTAAGATTCTCTGGCAGTTGGTCTAAATGAGACTACTGTGTCCGAGTAGGTGTTTTGGAAATTCATGGAGGGCTATGGCAGAGAACGGTACTAGACATCCCGCAATATACAGGATATTCCCATAAAAGAAACAATAGTCTGTTGTCCTATAGAATTCTTGAATTTCTGGCTGGATATTCATGCAGGTGAAAACCCTATTTACTATTACTTGAGTGTTTAACATGTAATAAAATGTCCAGGTATGCAGTGCTCTGTAAATTAAGGGAAAGTGGCAAATTATTTTGTTTAAAACGTTACCCACAATTGCTCACCACTTTGGGAAATCACATTATTCTTGGCAACACCTTGTGCTATTTGCATCCTTTCTATAACAAAGCTGAACAAATTTACAGCTATCCTCATGCTGATTCCACATGTAGATATAAACATCTTTTGTTCTCTGTTGTAATTCAGTCTCTCCATTTATGTGTTAAAACACACATAAGCCTCTTAAATTTGGTCCAAATCCACCCTCTTCAATTCCACTTTCTGGTATAGGTCTAGGTCTTTGCCAACCGCATTTCCCTTTTCCAGGTAACGCTGTGTTCAGTTCTGCCTGCAGGGGGTGCTAGAGGGAGGGTATGAGGCAGAAGAAGAAAAGAGACTGCCTCTTCCTGTCCTGAGCAGTTCCTGCCATTGTGACTTCAACAACACTGCTTCCCTCTGGTGACAGCCCTTGGCTCTAGTCATTAACTTCCTTGGCACTTCCTTTTTTTTTTTTTTTAATGTTTTATTTATTTTTGATACAGAGAGAGACAGAGCATGAGAGGGGGAGAGGCAGAGGGAGAAGGAGATACAGAATCAGAAACAGGCTCCGGGCTCTGAACTAGCTGTCAGCACAGAGCCTGACACGGGGCTCAAACCCATGAACACAAGATCTGACCTGGGCCGAAGTCAGAGGCTTAACCAACTGAGCCACCCAGGTGCCCCATTCCTTGGCACTTCCAAAATGTACCTTAAGGTACTCTCCTGTGGTACTGGTATAAGCAGGGCAGCACCTCCTTCTTGGGGGATCTAAGCCCTATGGGGTCCCTCTTCCAAGCCTCTAGTTTCTGAAAATACCAGCCTCTTCTCTTTGTTCCTCTGGTAGGTTATTATATCTGGGCCTCAATGTTTGCTTTTTCAGCCCTCTGAGCTCCATTGCAACACATTTCTTGTATTAAATTCTTTCTGCTAAACTGTGTGTAGTCTCTGTTTTCCTAACTGCATTCTAATGAATACTTGGTGTCAGAGTGGTTCCAGGAAACAGACCCTCAGAGATGGCATTCAGAGTGTTTGGTTATATCCATAACTTTGCAAACAGTGCTGAGCTCTTTGCTGATAAAAAGTGGGAATTTGATTACCTGTCGTCATATAAGGCATCATGATGTCCTAACGTGTCACTGATAGTAGACTGTGAGGAAGTGCCCACTGAAACAAGTGGCCTGGAGGACCGAGCGATGGTTGCACTTGATTGCTCCAGTAATAACGATGACTACAAAACCTGTGTGGCTGCTTCTGGCCATGCTGGAGAGCTGAGGGAAAGGAAATAACAAGATCCAGGTTTTAAACGTTCATGTCAGGTCACAGCCAAGGAACTAGAGAGTATCTATGGTGGCCCTAAGATAATCTACTATTTCTTATAGTTGCAGGATCAGACTTACTGAACATCATATCCAAAATTTAGCTGTCTGGATTATAAAAACACTCATTTAAGTTGAATTCACAGACTATGCATGTCTCTTAGGTTAAACTTATGGCATTAAGAAGGACTGGACCTAAGGCTTGAAATGGGTGCCTCGGATGGAACCAAACAAGGACGAGAATTTGAACTTCCAAGTCTCTCTGAGCCCCTCTTGCCAGCACAGCCTGCTCTCCTGTGTCTGAGGAGAGGAGATTTGCTCAAAGACCTTGTGTAACTTCACCTTAGGGAAGTTGCCTTGCAGACATGCCTATCATTCTCAGGACACACCCTGAGCAGCCCTGAATGACTCCAGACGATCTCAGCATACTCCAAGGAGATGAATACAAAGTTTGGCCTAGGATGACATAGCTTCTACTCTCAAAGAATTACCAGATTTTTCTAACATATAGAGAGACAAAAAGTAACGCATATAAAGACTAAAACTAATATATATTAGAAATGGATTTGAAGAGTGTTACTCCAAGGAGGAAAGAATACAAAATAGGATCAGAGCAAACGTACTGAGATATATGCCCTTGCAAGAGAGTCTGGCGATAATGTGTAAACTAGCAAACCTATCAGCTTCCCTGCACACTGCTGGAACAGCCTGACTGCTTGATGATTACAAGGCAGAAAAATCAAACCCCTTTATTACAGACTAAGCCAAATGCAGGACTAAGTTTGTTACCTGACAGATACTGCTTAATAGCGTCAAACTTCAGGATGAGGTCCTTATTTTATTTGTTTTTTAATGTTTATTTATTTTTTAGAGAGAGAGGAGGCACATGTGAAGGGGAGGGGAGACAGAGGATCCGAAGTGGGCTCTGCACTGACAGCAGAGAGCCCAATGCGGGGCTTGAACTCACAAACTGTGAGAGCATGACCTGAGCCAAAGTTGGATGCTTCACTGACTGAGCCACTCAGGTACTCTGATGTCCGTACCTTAAAAGGGACTTTTCTTAGGAAGACTAGTTTACAGGTCAAGGTCAGTGTTGTTAGTAGCAGACCCACTACTTCTATTATCCTTACCATGGCTCCTTAAACAATGTCAGTGCCAAGTTCACAGTGTAAATCCCAGTTTCTCAGTTCACACCTGTCAGGTCAATTCCGCAAGAACTGTAGTTCTGATTCATCTACAAATACAGGGACCCAAAACATCCTCATCAACACCAACTTGGTTTCATGATGGAACGCAATGAAGGAGCCAAACTCATTTGAAGATAAAACAAGATGATGACCAATACAATGCCATACAGTATGTACATACATAAATATAAATATAAATATATATAAAAAATCTAGCCTTGATGCATTTCAGGGTAAGGGGTAAGGAAATGGAACATTCTAGATTTTCTCAAGTTGTATATTAGAAAATTTTAATGAAATTGCAAAAACCTATAAAAATGGTTCTATAGAGCATAAGCAAGAAAAATAGGAGGACAATAGGAGAAGGGGGAAAAAAAACTTCCTTAAATAGCATTTTATATAGGTCTGTATCAGTCAGGATTCAATCAGAGGTCCAGAACCATTAGGATGCTACACACACACACACACACACACACACACACAGGCACACAGAGATTACAGGGATTGGACCTTGTGTCATAGTGGGAGCTGATAAAGCAGTCTGCGAGGCTATCTTCCTATCTGATGCTACAGCTTGAAATCTGCAGGGCAGGTATTTGAGAAATAAGATGTCAAGAGGTGGAGAGCAGCAGGGACAAACCGAAACCCATGACCACGAATGGGAACTCATGAGGACTGATGGGGACGTGTGTCAGCCACTGTCTCCAATTTTAATGATGGGGGTACCCTGCTGTTGTCCTGGGTCACAGAGATAAAAGCACACCTGGAGGAAGAGTCAGAGAGCTGAGGGAAGATCCAGGTAAGGCGAAACAGCTGTGGCCTGGTGCCCACACCCTGGAGGTGAGTCAGCAGATAAATAACAATGTGCATGAGCTACAGAAGCACTCCCCAGAGATCCTTCCCCAGCCCTCTGAGCATAAAAAATTACATGGCTGCTGCGGCGCGTTTGCCCTGCAGATCTCACACAAAAATGTCTCTTGTGGCACACCCTAGCTGGAAACGTGTAGGGGAGGGAATTATGGGAGATGTAGTTCAGCCCAACCGATTTGCCACACTACAGAGCTTCAGCAGTCCATAGATTCCCTGTCGCCTTGGCACACATACACATATCTTTAAATTGCACTTAATTTCCAAATGAAGACAATTAAAAAGTCAAGTTTCTACCTAACATGCACAATTATCTCATATATGACTAAAACCACATTAACCATATTCCCCAGAGAGGCTATGGGTGATATTTATTCTTCTTTGAGCTAATTTATGCTCTCTTTTATATGCTAAAATTTAAATACTGAGATGATAGAGAAATCAGAGGGGGAAAAACAACTTTTTGGTATATATATGTGTATATATACACATATACATATATAAACATATTCAAATAAAAATAAGGAAGAATTACTCATAACTGCTTTACCCCTTATTTCTGTAACTGGTCATATGGTTGTAACTTGTATATATCACCTTCTACTACTAATTTCATATTCCCCTTACCCTCAGCAATGCCTTAGGCTGGCAGTAGTTTCTTTGGCGGCTCAAACCTTTGTCCCAGAAGAGCCTGGGCCATTAGCAATACAGCCTGAATTGAATTGTTGTAGTTTTCCATTGATTGTTATCATAGGACACGGAAGCAAGACTGAGTCAGCCCATGGTATAGATACCCTGCGTTCTAGACACACTTCTCCTTGCTCCTACTGAGTGGTAGCAACCCAACTCTCCCGTTAGAGCAGGATGAGTGACCCTAGCCAGGGCATTACCCTCCTTGTTTGCTTGTTAACTCACTGGCAGGAAACCCCAAGTGGGAAGGTCACAATCTCAACTTCCACGCCAATGGAATCCATTTTGGAAACATTCCTTTCTTTACAACTAAAACCTTTAAACCAGCAGAGCCTAAAGTTATGCAGATGAAAAGCAAATTTTAGACACCCATTTCCACCCTTAATTTTCAGACCCATAAATCATGTTACAGGAGAAATAGCACCAAATATTGCTGATTTATTAGAGCATTTACTGCATCCTGGAACACACTGGCTCCACATTGCATGATGCCGCCACGTCACTGGCACTGTGAGTTTTTAAAATGGGATACCACTGTTCTAGCAAGCCAGCTGCTTCAGGATTATAAGAAATATGGTAAGCTCTGGGAATTACATGAGCAGCATGGACCAATTGCCACATTTCATTTGCTGTAAAATAAGTTGTTTGATCAGAAGCAATGCTGTGTGCAACACAATAACAGTAAATAGATTTTTAAGTCCATAAATTATGGTTCTTGCCAAAGTATTGAGGGATGAAAAGCAAATCCATATCCAGAGCACATGTCCCTTCCTCTGGGCTCAAAATCCATGATGCAAACAGTGCAGCTGAATCAAGCTGCTTCAGGAAACTGACTTATGCCCCTTGGAAATGGGTTTATATCAGGTGCTCAGTGTTGGTCTCTGCTATTGGCAGGTTGGACACTCAACAGTGGCTTTACCATATTGATCTTGGTGAGTGGAAATCCATGCTTCTTATCCTATGTTAACCTCCCATCTTTGCTGAGATGGCCACCTTGTGAGCCTGCTGGGAAATGACAGGAGTGGCTGAGGACATAGGCTGATCGACATCCACGAAATGGATCATCTTATCCAGTTGATTAAAATTCTGTACAGTTACCTCTGAAGAGCATTTACATGGGATGCAAGTATATCTATACTCTGCTCCCCTTCAGAGAGCTCTATCCACATACTTATTGGCCAGTCCTTCTGGAGACTAGTTTTCCAGCCATGTTCTTTCCAAGGTCCTGACCATGCAGCCAGACCATTAACTATGTCCCAGGAATCGGTGGAGACCCATCTCTCTAGCCATCTTTACTTTCAGAAAAAGCAAACAACCTGGTGCCCCGTTCTAGGTTCTGCTCCCCAGGAGGCTTCCCTTCACTGTCTTGCAGGGTCATCTTAGAGTGGGGCTGTAGAGCTAGAGCTGTCCACCTTCAGGTGGTATCATGTAAAACCATCTGCAAACCAAACCAGAATTCCTTCTTCCTTAGCAAACTGCTCAGAGAATTCTTCATAAGGCCGTAAGTAATAAATGGGAAAAAATATCGTCGTAGATGGCAGCCCGTGGTCATCTGGGCCACTTCTTCATGCAACTTCATTTGTATCTTCAGAATCTTCCCGAGCGCAGTCTTGTATGTATGCAGTGCTGCTATGCCTGCCCAAGTTAATGGCTGACTTCATGTATCACACAACGTCCAGGTCGTAAAGCAAAGCTCAGATCTTATGGTAATTTGGTGGTCCACTGCCAAGCATTCAGTCTACACTAAGGCCTCACAGTAAGCAAGAAGTTGCTTTAAACATAAAAAGGCCTAGTTATATATAGAATTTTATATGGCTTTGCTCCAACATCCTGAGCGTCTGGACTGCAGTGCATGTTCAAGAGCCTGCCAAGCTCTCCATACAGTAAAAAATCTTCCACTGACATTTCATCCAACATTGAATCTGCTGGGTCTTACGGCCCATGTGGCAAAGCAGCTCATACCACAGCCTGAATCTGTTACAAAAACTTCCTATTTTGGGGGGACCAACTGAAAACTGGCAGCTCTTTGGGTCATTCAGCAAATGGGTCAGAGTAGTGGGCAAAAATGAGGCATATATTGTTTCCAAACTTCAAAGAGGCCTACGAGATATTCTACATCTTTATCGGTGGTAGCATGGGGCCAGATGTCGCAACTTGTTCTTCACATGGAAAGATATCGTGATGTGCCCCAGACCCCTGATCCCCTAGAAATGTCACCAAGGTGACACACCTCTACATTTTGGGGGCCTTTGTTTCCCACCTTCTGGCCCGTCTGTATCCTAATAACATGCATGAAGTTGTTATTACTGGCTGCTTGGCAATCAGCAGAAAGTCATCAATGTAGTAGAGCAGCATGATGTGCTATGGGATGGAAGGGTAATCAAGGTCTCTGCACACCAGATTTTGACAGAGAGATGCAGAGTTAATATATGTTTTAGCTTCAACAGTGAAGGTGTATTGCTGGCTCTGTCTGCTGAAAACAGATTGTACTTTGATCTTTATAAAGATAAATGATCTTTACAAAAGGTCAGGAAACCATGGCCAAAAGACAAAATCTGGCCCACCACCTGTTTTTGTTAATAAAGTTTTATTGGAACACAACCATACCCATTCATTTACATGTTATCTCTAGATGTTTTTGTGCTACAATACAGATTTGAGTAGCTGACACAGACCTATGGCCCATAAATCCTAAAATATTTACCATCTGGCCATTTACAGAGAATTTGCTGATCTCTGCTATAGAGGAAAATATTTTTGCCTTATTACTAGCTGTGAGCCAGGTGCAAGAGGATCTGCTGATTTGCTTTAGTGCTGAAAGCACATCTGGAACAACAGCTGCAATTAGAGTTACTGCCTGATTAAATTTACAAAAATCCACTGGGGTTATACCAGTCTCATCTGCTTTCTGTAAGGTAAATAGGCAAGTTGAATGGAGATATGGTCGGAACCACCATCAGTACATCCATTCAATCCTTAACAGTGGCGCTAATCTCTGGAATCCTTCCATAAATATGGTATTGCCTTACTATTTTCATAAATAGAGGCAGTTCTAGTAGCTTCCACTTGGTCTCTTCTGCCAGAATAGCACTCACTCCATGAGTCAGGGAATCAATGTGGATTCTGCCAGTTGCTGAGTGTGTTTACTCCAGTTACCCATTGCAAAGTTGAGCAAATACCCACTGGGTAGATTCAGATACCCACTGGGATCACTATGAAAAGAACCTGAGCCAAAACTCCATTGATCACTTGACAATGATTTTTTTTTAAGGCCCTACTCTGACTGTTGGGCTGCAATGACATTTTGGGTCTCTAAGAATTAGTGTTAGTTCAGAGCTAGGATCTAGTAATCCCTTTAAAAGTCTTACTTTTCCCCTTTCTCCAGTACATAGTCACCCTGGCAAAAAGAAACATCCCTCGGAGGAAGGCTAGAAAGACCAACCGTATAAATATTTGGCAGTATGACATGGTCCTTTCTCAAGAGTACCTGGCTTCCCCCCTCCATTTAAGTGACTCCAGGTCAGTAAAATGACTCAAGTCTAGGAAATGACTCAGATCTGTGAAACGAGCAAAGAGATGAGGCTCTCTGTCTTGGTGATTCAAGTCAGACTTCTTTTTGTTAGACTTAGAGTAAGAGATCAAGTAAGCCTTAGTTGGGATACCCATCTGCATTAACTGCAGGGACACCGTAATAACTAGCTAATGCCAAACGTCTCTTTAGATTAGGCTACTCTAATTACTGCTTCGCCTCTGTTGCCCATTATGGTAACTACATCTACCTTGATTTTGGTAATTAAATGCTGCCAATTGGCCCCTGCCACCCTAGGATCCCAACATCCCCACTTAATTAGGGGATGCTAGTACTTCCCAACTGCAACTCTTCAAGGATGCGGGTGTCCCTTCCTGACTCTATTTCTCACTGCTTTGGTAAAGAGTGTATCCTGTGGGTCCCCTTGGATACAGTGGGAGGGTGGGTGAGCGGGTCTGATGTGATTAATCCACTAGGATTCCAATTTCCTTAAACCTTACAATATCCTGAATGCTACCTCTACAGTATATGAAAGAAGTTTGGCATTTCTACTTCATTTAATGGAAGGTGCCTTTGGGTCCAGATTTTGAGTTAACCAACCAAACAAATAATTAGACCTACTTATTCCATGCTTATCCAAGACACTGAATTTAGAATCTCTCATTAGTGGGCCAATATTTGGCCTGATCCAACTTTATATTCCTTCCACCCCGACCTCACGTCTTAAGCTGTATTCCCATATATATTCTCTAGGTTTCCTTATAAATCAGCAAAATTATCCTGTGGGATTCATTACTTTCAAGAAGCAATAATCAAATGGATAGCTGACTTCTCAAAAAAAGGAATGGAAGCCAGAAAAATGGAATAACATCTTTAGGATGCTAAAAAAAACTATGTACCAACCCAAAACTCCAGTGAAATATTATTCAGCATTGAAAGTGAAATAAGTGAATAAACAAAGATAAAATAATACATAAAGGTAACAATATCCTTCAGAATAAAAGTGAAATAAAGATGTTTTCAGGCCAAAAAAGAGAGAGAGAGAGAGAGAGAGAGAGAGAGGAAAAAAAACCCAGAAAACAAAACTTAAGGGATTTCTTTAGGGTAGAAAGAAACTAACCTAGAGAGAAATCAGGAATTGAAGGGAGGAATGAGGAGCAGATGAACTAAATATATAGTATATACAAATGGATATTTATGGCTCATAAAAATAATAAAAATATATATTTATATAAAATGTCTGACAATGATCTAAAGAACAAAAGGTAATAAAATTAAGGTATTTTAAGGTCCTAGCATTATCATAGAAGTGATAAAGGTAATAACGAGGTAATAATGTACATTAAAATATGTCAAGGATATATCTTATGATCTCTAAGATATCTATTAAAAGAAAAAGAGGGGATGCCTGAGTGGCTCAGTCAGTTAAGCAACCAACTTCAGGTCAGGTCATGATCTCATAGATCATGAGTTTGAGCCCTCCTTGGGCTCTGTGCTGACAGCTCAGTGCCTGGAGCCTGCTTCAGATTCTGTGTCTCCCTCTCTCGCTGCTCCTTCCCTGCTTGCATTCTGTCTCAACCAACTGAGCATCTGACTTCAGCTCAGGTCACAATTTCATGGTTCATGGGTTCAAGCCCCACATTGTGTTATGTACTGACAGCTCAGAGCCTGGATTCTGCTTCAAATTCTTTGTCTCTTTCTCTATCTCTCCCTCCCTTGCTCCCACTTCTCTCTCTCTCTTGAAAATAAACAAACATTTCAGGGTGCCTGGGTGGCTCAGTTGGTTAAGCTTCTGACTTCGGCTCAGGTCACGCTGTCACATTCATGGGTTCAAGCCCCATGTTGGGCTCTGTGCTGACAGCTCAGAACCTGGAGCCTGTTTCCCATTCTGTGTCTTCCTCTTTCTCTGACCCTCCCCCTCTCCTGCTCTGTCTCTCTCTGTATCAAAAAACTAAATAAAACATTAAAAAAAAAGAAAATAAACAAACATTTTTAAAAACAACAAAAAATAAAAGATACAGAAAAAATGTATAATTAACAAATTTTGTGAATTTGTTACATAAACATCACATTATTAAGATATCAACCTTAAATAATCATAACAAATTAACAAAAAGAAAAAAGTGGAAATAAAAAAATTTTGATTAATCCTAGGTAAGATATGAGTGAAAAGGAAACAAAAAACAAATAATAGAGAAAAGAAATAGCTGATAGACAAAAATCCCAAATATATCAGCAATTACATTAAAAAGATTAAATATTCCAAGAACTCAGACTGTCATACTGGGTAAAAAAAACCCCATAAGATGTTGTTAACAGACCTATCCTATTTCTTAAGCACACAAAGTTTGAAAGTAAAAAGATGGAGAAATACACTATGCAAACAGTAACCAGCTGTACTTATATGAAACACCAAATTTATGGCAAGAAGCATTATTCTCACAAATGGGACATGCATAAGGATAAAGGAGTCAATCCACCAACAAGTTACCAAAAGTTGAAATCTGAATATACACATAACATAGCTTCAAAATATATAGAACAAAAATTGGCATAACAGTAAAAAAAAGAAAGCTATAATCACAGTGGATGACTTCATTGCATCTCTCAAAAGCTGAGAGAACAAGCAAACCATCACTAAGGATACAGAACATCAGAACCACAAACTTGACTTTCAGAACACTGCACCCAACAATCATAGAATATATATTACATTATTTCATGTATATAAAGTTCAAAATGAGGCACAACTAATGTATGGTGTTAGAAGTCAGAATAGTGATAGCTCATGGCAAGGGTTAGTGGTAGGAAATGGGCATTAAAAGGCTTTTGATTCAAGGGGCATCTGGGTGACTCAGTCGGTTAAGCATCCAGCTTCAGCTCAGGTCATGATCTCATGGTTTGTGGGTTTGAGCCCCACATCGGGCTCTGTGCTGACAGCTCAGAGCCTGGAGCCTGCTTTGGATTCTGGGTCTCCCTCTCTCTCTCTCTCTGCACATCCCTGTTCACACGTCCTCTCCCTCCCTCCCTTCCTCCTTCTCTTGAAAGTAAACATTAAAAAATAAAAATAAAAAAGAGGCCTTCTGAAGCATGAAGCGCAGGCAGTGCTCTTTCTTGATGTGGGTGCGACTGCCCCGATGTTCACTGTGTGATTATGCATTGTGCTTTACACAGATGACTTTTCTGTGCTTGTTATGCTTCTATTAACATTTTTACATGAAGAAAGGGGGGGACCTTGGGATTTGACAGCATTGAGAATTACTGCTCTACTCTGTTGTTCTAACCCCCAGCCACCTCCCAGACTGCATGTTCAACCATTTTCCTCTCCTCAGTCACCTACCGACTCCAGCCACACTGCCTTCCCAACATATGCCACAAAGCCTTTCCCATTGTAAGACATTTGCACTGTGTTGTTCTCTCCGCCAGAAATGTTCTCTTCTATTCACAAAGCTAATTCCCTTGCTTCATTCATATGGCACCTCCTCAGAGAAGACCTCTTTGGCCACTTTATTTAAGATAAGACTTACCCTGGGGTGCCTGGGTGGCTCAGTTGGTTAAGTGTCTGACTTTGGCTCAGGTCATGATCACATGATTTGAGCCTGCACCCTGCTCTGTGCTGTTAGTGCAGAGCTCACTTTGGATCTTCTGTCACCCTGTCTCTGCCCCTCCCCCACTCTCAGGGCTCTTTCTCTCTCTAAAGTAAATATTTAAAAAATAAAATAAAAGACTTCCCCAAATCATCTCTCCCCTTACTCTAGCCTATTCTCTTTGTAGCTCTGTCAGTTCCTGTTTTATATATTTTGTGTCTATACTACGTATTTTGTGTCTATGTCAAGTATATTTATGAACATAAGCATTGTGTCTTCTTGATCCATTATTATTTAATCAATAGGTAATATCTGTTTTTACCTTTTGTGATATTTTTCACCTTCGATTCTATTTTGTCTGTAATTGTTACCCGAGTTTTTCTTTGATTCATATTTCTTTGGTCTATATTTTTCTATTCCTTTATTGCAGCCTTTTTCTTCTGAAAAATAAAGTAGTAGATATTTTTAAAAATCCAATCTATACATCTCTAGCTTTCAATTGGTGAGTTTAGTCCATTTATGTTTATTATAATTAATACAAAAACCCATTTTATGTTATCTATTTTTCATGCCTTTATATATATTTTTCCTTTTTCCCCACATTCCATTGGATTGAGCAATTTTTTTTGTATTGAATTCAAAAGTTATACTTTGCATTTTTATTTTTCTGGTGATTACTCAGAATTAAACACTACATTTCCCAACTTTCTTTCCCAACTACCAGGTGTGGTTACATAAATCCTGGCTGATGAAATGTAAGCAGAAGTGTGGAACTTTCAGAAAGAATTGTTCCAAGGGAATAGGTGCCCCTTTTCCTCTTGCTTCCTCCTGACTTTCCCCCAAACCGGAAACTGGAGCACCTATACAGGACCATGAAGTGATCACGAGTGTGACAGTGCTGAATGCTATGCAGAAAGTGGAGCGTGTCTCCATGATAATGTGCTGATACCAGTCCTGGCTACCTACAAGGCAAAATTCTTTTACCTGAACGAGAAAGAAACTTTTTAAAGTCACTATTATTTGGGATTTTTTTCTTTTTATAACATACCACTGGACCTCATAGGGCACTGCTCAATGCCAGGAATCGTTGCCTTTACTGTAAGTAATTTTCTAGCCTATGGGATGAAGGTGGATCTCCCTTGGTCTATACCCTATTTGTGGCACTTGACCTTCTCCTCTGGACCTCCTCCACTCTAATTCCCGTACACAGTGGATTTCCTCAAAAGTAGAGCCCCAGACAAAGACCTGACTGTAAGTAGTTTACTTCAGATCTTGGGAAATGAGGGTGCGGGCAGAATAAGAACGAAGGAAGAAAGGCGTAGGAAGGCTATTGAGGTCACTGCTGTGGGGTACTTAATTTTACTGGGACCTCCTGAGAAGCGCTCAGAACGCCTCTTAGAATTGCATCTCATCAGAGAACAGGCCACTGGCATATTTATCTACTAGATTCCATCCCCTGTTGGCTAAACATTGTCCTCATGGGTTCTCCATCATGCATTTGGAAGGAGCAAGCTCTCCAGACAGAATTTTTAGTGGCAGAAATTCTAAATGAGACTGAGATGAGATGCTGTCACCATGAGGGGAGTCTGAGCTTGCACAGAACCACCCACTGCAGCTACAACTACAATTAGAAATGGGCAAAGGGGTAGGGCGCCTGGGTGGCTCAGTGGTTGAGTGTCTGGCCTTGGCTCAGGTCACCATCTCAGAGCCTGGAGCCTGCTTCCCATTCTGTGTCTCCCTCTCTCTCTGACCCTCCCCTGCTCATGCTGTCTCTATCTCTCTCTCTCTCAAAAATAAATAAAACATTAGAACAAAAAGAAATGGGCAAAGGGAATGTGGCACCAGATACCAGAACTATCTGCTCTACTGACCAAGGAGTTTTCGCGGTGTCTCTAATTTTCTGAGCTTTATTGGCTTCCCTCTTGTTTCTACAGCAGCTGTAGGGTTGAGTTCAGGAAATGAAACCTGTAGCCTATGCGAATTCACCATTTTATCTTGAACCAAATTCCCAATTTTAGAAACTCACTTCTTCCTGGACTTTTTCTTTTTTTAAATTTTTCAATTTTTTAAAATGTCTTTTATTTATTTTTGAGAGACAGAGAGAGATAGTGTGAGCAGGGGAGGGGCAGAGAGAGAGGGAGATACAGAATACGAAGCAGGCTCCAGGCTCTGAGCTAGCTGTCAGCAAAGGGCCTGACGCGGGGCTTGAACCCACGAACTGTGAGATCATGATCTGAGCCGAAGCCGGACGTTTAACCGACCGAGCCACCCAGGCGCCCCCCTGAACTTTTTCACGACATGTTTTCCCATCTCTTTGACTGCTTTTTCCCAATGAATTCCTCCTCCACATTCCAACCCTTAAATGCAGGGAGTCTTCAAGTTTGTATTGCTTCTTTTTTCTTCCACTATACCATCTCACTGAAATATCTCACTTACTTCTCTATCTCATTTACCACCTATAAGAGAGAACTTTTCAATCTTTATTTCCAGTCCAGATCTCCTGACGTCCTAACTTTATCGCCCTGTACTAGATGAAGCAAATCTAACATGTAAACAAAAAATCTCATTATCTTTCTACATCTCAATTAATATTACCTTTGAATCACTCATCCAAGCTAGAAACTCCAGCAACATCCCTGCTTTCTTCTCCCTTCACTCCTATTTAATCACTTGCAATAATTTGGTTGCTTTTACAACATCTTTCAAGGGTACCCTCTCCTTTATTCCTATGGTAATTAAGCTTTATCATTTTGTATGAGCTTTTTCAAAAGTCCCAGAAGTGATCTCTTGCCTCTCCTTTCTTCCCTTGCTAAACAAAGAGATCGGTCGCACCAGGATATAGTCAAGAAACTTTACGTGGTTTGTGATGAAAGCCCTTGTATTTCCTCCCAAATTCCCAATTTCCTGCTTCAGAGAGGCAATCTCTTTCAACACCTGAGTAGACTCTTATTATTTACTTCCTTTCTTTAAATAATATGCTTGTAATTTCACTTGATGATAGTTCAGTTTTAAACAATATCTAGTGTTTCTTCACTACAGATGACGAGGACTTAGCTTCCCTCTCTCTCTCCCCTCCCCGTCTCTTTCTTACACACATGCCCCCCCCCCAAACACATATCCATTCTTTCATCTTCCTAACATAGCAGCAATGCGATAAGTTTAGTGTTTGCATTACTATGTTTATATAAATGTATTT
Organism: Helogale parvula; assembly: GCA_004023845.1. NCBI lineage: Eukaryota > Metazoa > Chordata > Mammalia > Carnivora > Herpestidae > Helogale > Helogale parvula. Next base: position 30,343 of record PJEM01010442.1, on the reverse strand, counting down.
ACAGTCAAGTCTTGTATATACGATGACTACTTACTCCAATAGTGTATTTTATTTTCCTTGGTGTTCAGAAGGATCTAGTTTTCTCTGCTTAGCTCTCACTGTGTTTATCGCTAGTACAACATCAGACTCTCTATTTTGAGTATTTTCTCAAACACATAGATAATTCATCTATCGGTTTCACCTTCAGACCTGCTCCAGTTTGGACTGGTTGGTTAGCTGTCCCAGCTTGAGGCACAGTTGACATGTTCGATGCGCCATCATCCTAGGAATTTCCTTCACCTCCCTTTTATGATGGGCTCTGTTATCTGATTCCTTTATCTTTATTTCCCTTAGGTTTACTCTCTGAGTTTTGCTGGAGCATATCCTCTGAAAACTTCCTGCGAAAAAGTGCAAGGTAGAAGAAATTTCAATAACTTGCACATCCGAAAATATTTTTTTTTTATTGTCATACTTCACTTTCTTGGTACAGAATTCTAGACAAAATTATTTTACCTCATAAATACATAGATACATACATATACACATACATATATATACACACACATATATAATGTTTATTTTGAGAGAGAGAGAGAAAGAGAGTGGGAGGGGGAGAGAGAGAGTGAGATTGTAAGGGGGAGAGAGAGGGAGAGAAAGAGAATCCCAAGCAGACTCCTCACTGCCAGCACAGAGTCCAACATGGGACTCGAACTCAGGAACCATGTGATCAAGATCTGAGCTGAAACCAAAAGTTGGATGCTTAACTGACTGAGCCACCCAGGTGCCCTACCTCAGAATTTTAAAGGCGTTGTCCCAATGCCTTCCCATTTCTCATGTTGTTGAAAAGTGTCATTCCATTGTAATTCTTAATTCTTGGTTATGGACTTCCTTTTTTCTCTCATTGGAAATAGTGTAGGATGTTTCTTTGAACCCAGTATTCTTCTGTTATCATATTCTTGATCTCTAAGGTTTTCTTTTTTGTATTCTAAATGCTGCTTTTTAAAAATAGCAATGCCATTGTTTTACAAATGCTGTATCTTGTATCTGAGAATATTAATGATACTTTTTTTAAGTTTTCTTTTCCATCTCTCCCTATGTGTTGAGTGTAACCAATTCTGTTTCTTCCAAGTGTTTTTCCTGTCCTACTTTTTCTTTGGTCTCTATCACTAACTTTCCTCAAACTGTTGATCACATTTAAGAGAGGTACACGAAAAAACTCAGTGTAAGCTCCCAGCATGCGCACAGAGCTTGTCAACTGGAGGCTGTACCATAGAGTTATCTCAGTCTCTTCAGTCTCTTCAGTCTTTTTAGGTCCTTTCCCTTAGATAAATCAGATTGTCCAGAGAAGACCCTCTCTCTCTTCTTCCTGGGTGGAATCAGCCTGATGCCTTTATTCTGGGGACTAAGAAGAAGCTGAGGGTTGGGGATGTGTGTTCAATATACACAGTATCTACCTTCACTTCATCCTCTTCTTCCTTCTCACCCTGTCAACATGGGGCCTCTGATCTTTTCCTGGAATTGGTCTCTAATCTAAATCCGGGGCGATAAGGGGGCATCCAATCCTGGGCAGTGGGAATGGATCTATCTACTTCCGCACAAACTTTCGGTCCATCCTGCTGTATTTGGTCCCACTTTTACCTCTACTTCCGGAGTACTTACTGCTATCAATTTCAGAGCCATTGAGAGCTTCTGTGACTGTACTAATATGTCACTTTGGATCTTAGTTTTCTAAATTGCTGCCTTAGGATTTCTTAAGGCACCCTGTCAATTATTCTCTTTACCATGACTTTCCAATGTTTGTTACCAATTCCTCTTTTCATTTGTGTGTTCTTCTGGTTTATACTCTAAGAACTCCCTTTATTGTAGCTGGAGTGGCACTTTGGAATGAAATGCTGTTAAATTCAGTTTAACCAGAAGTCTGCCAAACATTGGAAGGGGGTGTCATTGAACTCTCCTTCCTCTTTCTTCAACTTCATCCTTAGTGTTGATTTTATGGATTTTTCTGTGTCCTCACTGATCATTTAGGAAAGAACTGAACAAATTCATTCACCCAAAGCATAAGGGATGGTAGAATTTGATGTGTTATCTCTCCCAAGAGTATTTTAATTTTTAGCAGGGACTAAATTTCTTATTTGCCTTAAGCCAAAGGAATAAAGAAATAAAGTTCTCATTGAGAAATTTTAGGTTCCCGTTCCTAAGTGTTTTGGAGGCCAGGGAAGCCCGTATTACGCTTTCTGAAATTACACTGTGTTGAAGGGGGCCCAGCTGTGCCCGTGCATAAGGCTGGTGACAATGTTGGCATCACTACAGGCTGCCCAGGATGAGAAGAAGTAAGCGTGGCTGTTCAATTACAATTCTAGTCCAACTCGTATGTCTTGGAACCAAGTTATCAGGTAAATGAAATCATCATTCCAAATATTGATATTAACCTGGAACAAAACATTTTTTATTACGTTCATAATTAGTGTACAAAGACAGGCAGCATCAAATCCAAACAACTCTAAGTAAGCCTGTGTTAAACAGACCCCTTTCTACAATTAGTGGTTGTAAGGCATTATGAAAACACAAAATACCACATAACTGTATGACAATTAGGTCAGGAAAATAATTATGGCTAATAATATGACTAACCACCTTGAGCTGCGTGCATAATAAAAAAATATGTGCTCCTGGTTGAAGCAGACACCATTAGCCAAAATTTGTACGGAGCACATTTTCATTTTTAGCAATGCCTCCAGCATTCTGGAGACTGGTACGCAGAAAATTAAAGGCAAATTTATCTGCAAGGAGACAAGCAACAAAAACAGAGGAGAAAAGAAGACAGAACTACAGCTAGTTCCCGGCTTACAGTGGTCGGACTAAACATCTTTTGGCTTTACGATGGTGTGAGAGCGATATGCATTCAGGAGAAACTACACTTTGAATCTTAGGTGGACGTGTTCCCAGGCTGGAGATAGGCCGTAGGGTGTTCTTGTGACGCTGGGCAGCAATGGCAACCGTGGCTCCCGGGCAGCCACTCGGTCACAGGGTAAACAAAGGATGCACTTAAATCATTCTGCTTTTCAGCTTCAGTACAGTTTTCAATGAATTACATGAGGTATCCAAACACTATTATAAAACAGGCTTTATGTTAGATGATTTTGACCACCTGGAGTTAATGTAGGCGTAGGTGTTCTGAGCTCACTTAGGTAGGCAGGTGGGTAGGTAGACTGACGTTCAGGAGGTTAAGTGTATTCAATGCATTTTGACCTCAGATATTTTCAACTTAGGATGGAATCATGGGGACATCACGTCACCAAAGGTCAGGGGAGACCTATAGTTAAACTTCCTCCTTAAACCTTAACTTCTGGTTCTATTATTTTGTTAAATACTACTATTACTACTGCTAATAGCAATACCAAATGCCAATGTATTGCTTACTGTACACTGGACATGGTTACGGGAAGTATTTCACACGTTAATAAACCCCACGAGACCTTCCGGGGTAGGAGCTATTCTCCCCCATTCTGCAGGTGAAGAAACTAAAGCGCTTGGAGGTAAAATAATTTGCCATGGTGAGTGGCAGAGCTGGGATTTAAATTTAGGCTACCCACCTCCGGAGACTAGCTCTGAACACCCCTCCACACTGCTGCCACTTTCTGCTTGTTTTTCCTGTTCAATTAATTCAGTTACAAACATCGCTGGTTATGCAAAACTTACTCCGCCCTCACCTTATCAGGAACTTAACGGTCCTTTTGATAAAATACCAATACTCGCAAAACAAACACAAAGTTCCCCAGGATCTGAACATTTTCGCAACTTGTATCAGCCCAACCTAAACTTTACCAGCCCGAATTGTGTTTCTTCACTTTTAAGAAACCTCCAGCCAGGTATTTACATCTTACATTTCTTACCTGTTCTATGCATTTAGCAGAATCTCTTCAGATTCATTCCCTGTTTTCCAGTATCATCTGCTAAACAGAATAGAAAATACAATACTGAATGCCCTGTACCAATCAAGCGTGTTACAAACTATCCACTGAACCATCTTACCATTTGTCCATTTGGGGCTTCCTGTTTTAATGTTGAATAATTAACAATTAATAGTAAGATATTTTCCAGTTAGCAAAGCCATTTCACCAACATGAGTTGATTTGTTCTCAGTCTTAGCGTTTAAACGCAAGGCCCATTTCTGCCTTAGCAATACTTTCCTGTTTCTCACCGGTCTCCCAAATCTGCCCTTAAAAGACGAACCTCGGAATATTATGAACGGATACGCCTACGTCTCCCTACAAAACCCGCCTGCCATTTCCCCTGGAGAAACAAAACTGAGGCTGGCTGAATTTTTCAAGCGCGGGGAAGACCGTGCCGCTGCGACCCGGAGCCGGGGGACGACCGTGGCCGCGCTCGCCAGGCCCCCGCCCCCGCCGGCCGCGGCCTCCCGCGCCTCCCCCGCCCCCGCGGCGTCCGGCCGCCCCGCCGCTGGGCTGGCCGGGGCCGGGCCTCCCCGGGCCGCGGCGGCGCCCCCTGCAGGCCGCGGCGGGCAGAGCGGGCGGAAGGAACCCGAGCCGGGCTGCCACCGTGTCCGAGCCGGAGCCGCAGCCGCCGCCGGAGCGTCGCGGGCCCCCCGAGTCCGTGCCGAACGCCCTCCTCGCCGCCCGCCGCGTCCCAGCGCCCGCCGGAGCCCCCGCGCCGCCCGCACGCCCCGAAGCGGCCGGGCCCGGGCCCGCCTCGGCCCTCTGCTCGTCCTCTCCGCCCGCACCGGCCTTCACTCTGGAGCGGCCCCGGCAGCCGCAGCAGGGGCGGCGGCGGCGGATCGAGGAGCTCTCCAGGTCGTCCCGGGAGCGGCTGCTGCAGTCCCGGGACAAGATGTTCTCCAAGTTCACCTCCATCCTGCAGCACGCCGTGGAGGCGGTAAGGCCGCGGGGCAGCGGGCGCACGACAGGCCGGGGATGGCGGCGGCCTACGCTCCCTGCGGCCTCGGCCCGGTTCCCCGGCGGCCCGGTTCCCGCGGAGGGGCCAGGCCCGGGCGGGCGCTCCGGGGCACCGCGGGGCCGTCGGGGGAACCGGGCCGAGAGGCCTGGCTCGGAGCAGGCCCCCTCCTCGCCGACCTGCCCCGGGCCGGCGCGGGTCCTGGGGAGCCCACGGGGGACGGGGTGGGCGGGGGGTGTCCCGGCAGCGCCGGCGCTGCGGGCGGACGCGGGGTCGCCTGATTCCTCGGTGGGCCCGGCGGGGAGCTGGGGGCGGGGGGTGTCGGGAGCACCTGGCCGGGCCGCAGGGCGCTCCCCGGGACTCCCGGACCGTTAACCTGCTCTGGAAAAAGTGATCACCGTGCAGGAGGACAAAAGAAACGGCCAGACCCGGCTCGGGCTTGGGCTTGGCTTGTTGTTGTGTTGACTTTGGAAGGTGGGGTGGTCCGGAAGGTGTGTCCCTGCCGGGGGCGGGGGGGCGACTCTGCGACGGGGCAGCCCGCGGACCCCGTTTTCTAATCCTCCCGGCGTTGCCTTCGCTGGCCTCGCGGCCGAATTCAGCTGCATCGTGTTGATTGTTGTGAAACGGGAGTTTGGAGGGTCTGGTCGAGGTTGGGGTCTAGACCGCTTCCAAGCCTTCGCAGGGCAGCGAGGCCATCTGTTTCCTTTCTGTCCTCTCTTCCTGGACTCTCTCCTTTGAGGATTTGAGACACCAGCGCACGCATTCAGATACCCTAACACACTAACACAAGAGTCGTAACTAAAGAGGAAATGTCTTGCTGCCTTTTTCATAATACGAGGTCCAGTTTGCTTTACTTTGGTTGTTTCTCTTTCCTCAGAGAGAGTTGCCCAAACTGAAAAATGCATCATGTGGGAGAAACCCGTACTTTGCTAATTTTTAAAAATGTCATTCTCTATGTTTAGACTGTGTGATATAGCACATTAAAATTCACACAACGTAAAAAAAAAAAACCAACTGCAATAGCACAGTTTTTATGGTCAGAGAAAAATAAGATGGGTTTTTTAAATTAAGTATGAAAACAAAACCAAAAGTTGAGTACCGTTGTTATTTTAAGTGATATGTGGGAAATGTTTAAAAATCATTTAAGCTCTACTACAAGTTCTTGGGGAAACATATGTATCAGATCAAGAGAGGTTTTCTTGAGTGAAGAGCAGTTATTACACGCAGGGAGATGACAGTTTTAGACTTCAGGACAGCTTTTAATTTTCCTTTCTTGTACACAGGCAGCAGCGCCTTTACATTAAGAGAATTTAACTGAAATTTATGAAAACAGTGGCATTTACATTTTATATATTTTTTTACTTAAAATGCCAAGAATCATTCACTTTTAACAGGTTAATATTGAGAGAATTGGAAATGAAATATTTATTACATTATTTACATCCTTTACCTGTCAGGCTGATATTTACAGAAATAAATACTTAGAAGAAGAAAGATAGTTTTCCTATTCTCCCAGAAAAGAGTCATTTTTATCCTGAGGCCTGTGTTTTCTGTCCTTGTTATCTTTTTGTAACTGTACATGCTAGCTTCTACCCAATTAGCCATGTGAATTGTCTGGCCAGCTTCCTGACGTTGTTGAAGTGAGAAAAAGTTAAAGAGTGGATTGTAATCACCTAGTCCTAGTAACTGATACATTCCATTCAGAAAACTAATGTTTCTATTTTCTTAGAGTTAATGTTTTTCATCTGTGATGCAGTTTACCTTGATAAGAGGTTAAATCTGAAAACCTTCTGGTGTGCTTTTCTCTTTCCTTCTTACATTCTCTTTTGGGAATGAGCTCCTACATAATGATAAATAAGCCATCTTTGTGGTATTTGAAAAATGTTTTTTCCTCGCCCAAGATTGGTTTTCATTTTTTCAGTTCTATTTATTTGCCTGACATTTCCTTCTGTAAACTACTTTTACCACTCATCAGTTCATTTCATTAGCTTTTCTCTGTACTCCTTCTAATTTGTATGCCCAATTAGCATTTTCTTTTCTTTTTCCAATTAGTATTTTCTGATACAGTTTTGCAATTAACATAATTATCCTGATTTGTCAGAGGTGGGACATTATCCTGTGTGCCGACGCTGACGTGACCTTTTTTCAATTGTGTTGCTGTTTTCAACCATTTTGATATTATTAATTTATAGGTTTCTTTGTTCAATTGGTTCAGCCTTCAAATGGTTTTTTTAGGGTTGCCCAGATTAACATTTAAATGAGGTTTACAGGCAGTTTTCCTTATTGTTTACTTCATGGTTTCTCCTCACATCCTATTAACTAGCACAAGGAAAAAATATAGGAGATATTTTCAAGATTAATATTTGAAAATGAGTTCTTAAGTGGATAGACTGCATTTTGAGTTTAGGAGAGAAATTCATACCTTGATCAAAACCAAAAACTGTAACGTACCTCTTGCTTCCCTTTTCAGAAATGAATCTTCCCTCAGAGTAAGAATGATTGGCCATTACGTTTTGCAATGAATCCATTTTGTTAGCCTGTTGCCCCATGTCACAGGGGTGAAATCAGGCCTCTCTCGTAGTTAGTTCCGAGGTTGGACTCGATCACCCTAGCACAGTTTCTCCAAAGTACAAATAAAACTCTTTCCATTTAGTATAGTTCAATATTTGTTGAGGGCCTAGTCTGTCCTAGGTAGTCTGCCAAGGGCTGGTTCTTTCTAAATTTCTGCCAATTTCATCCTTTAGGGGGCAGATTTATTCCAAGACGATAAGGGAAGTAAGTTTTATCAGTTTTAACTAATTAATTCAATGGAAGTCATCTTTCAGGATTTGAATCTTTTCAAATTACAGTCAAGAGTTGATGATTGTTGAAACCAGTAATTTATGAAGAGCTATTCTGCCCTAGCAATTAAAACTTCAAATCAAACATCTTTAATGTTTTCTTAAGTGTATTCTTTTCTGATGGGATCTCTCACTTGAGTTGTTCAGCAAACGTTTCATGAGCCTACCGTGAAAGCCGCCACAGCGCAGAGGAAACAAGGTATCCTTGCTTACACTGCTTACAATCTAATTTAGGAGACCAAACAAATACACAAACTAAAGATTAAACAGTGCACAAGCGTGCTCTATGGAGCCCCGAGAGCCATAGATAACAGGGTTTCAGTCCTGCAGCGTCCCTTCCTTCCACGGGGGACAAGTTACTTAATCCTCGTACATTTCAATTTCCTCATTGTAAAACGGAAATAATACTGCTTATCTCATGGGTTTATTGTGAACATTTAAATGAGGTAATATACGTGAAGGGCCCAGTGCAATGCCTGGTACCTAGTAAGTGCTTCATAAATGTGAACCATTATTATTAATTTTTGGATGATTGTTCAGCCAGTGAGTTCTGTGGGGGCAAGCGGTCAGGATCGGAGGGCTTGGAGAAGGCCCTCTGGAGGAAGGGAGGCTTGGGCTCGCCTGGGGAAGGGCAGGGAAGATAGGAGGGGCCTTAGGGAGGAGGCTGGGAAGAAGCACCTAAGAAGATCGGAACATGGAATGTTCATGCTCCATGGGGAGAGCGAGCAGATGGGACTTCGGGGCGGGAAGCTCTCCTCTGGGTTCCAGCCGTGGATCCTTCTGTGTGCTCGGGCTTTTGGAGACAGACGGTCTGAGTTGCTAGTTACAAGCAGTGTTCCTTTGGGTGAAGCACTTAACTGGCTTTGGATCTTAGTAGGGGTCTGGGGAAAAATCGGAGTTTATTGTAAGATAATTTAAGACCATCTAGGAAGTGTAAACTTTGCAGCACTGTGCCCGGCACACAACTACTCATTAAATGGAAGCAACTGCTGTGTCATTCGCTTCTTCACTTGGTAAATACTACATAGAGTGCCTACTCTGTGCCGCCACCGAGTCGGAAACCGGGAACTCAGTGAGGAAGAAGATGGCCATAGTCAGTCCCAGCCCTTATAGAGTTGGCGGTCCAGTGGAGATCAGCAATGACCGATGTGGGATCAGGGCTAAGAGAGAGTGGGCCTCCTGGGAGAGGGTGCCCCAGAGCACGTGGAGAGAACTGTATCCTTGGCCAGAAGTCTGGCAAGGCTTCCTAGGGAAAGCCATGTCCAAGGTAGGCATGCGTGTCAAGTTTTGGTTGAGAGTGTAACTGCACGAATTTTCAAAAATCTAATCTGTTTGGTAAAATGTTAATGCCAATTAGAATCCCCTCATGCTGATTCCCACACCTCTTCCTTTTTGAAATTTTACTCATCGCATAAATGTTTATTTTCCGCAGTGATAAAACAGGTGATTTGCATGTTAGAATCGGTAATGAAAGACAATTTTAGTAGGAAGTTTTGCATAAATAAGGAAATTTATTCATGTTGGAACAAGATTGTTACTAAACTAAGTTATTAGCAATTTGTAACTGTCTAACCATCTACTTAAATATAAATAGGGTTCTTATTTAAATCAACCTCCTGGGAGAGAGAGACAGGTAAGCAACACCAGCCTGCTTTGAATTTGACTGGAACCACACAAATTCTGTTAGACCTCTGATGTAGTGACTTGGAAATGGAGTTAAGTCCCACAAGGAGAATGATCTGGAACAAGGAAGCTGTAATTCCTTACATACCAAGGAGATGCCCTTGGAAAAATTTAACAAATCACAATATTTACATTTAACAAATTAGGTACTTTTTTTTTGAAACACCAGATTTCATTTGATTTTGTCTCAATTGTTAAAACATTTAACTATATAAAAGATGATGTATAAAAAACCACGTCCCCCAGCACAAGACAAAGTATTGGTATATTTTGAAGACAATCCTAAAAACAAGTAGCTGATTAAGTTTATTAATTAATTAATTGATTGATTGATTGATTTTTTGAGAGAGAGAGACAGCATGAGCAGGAAAGGGTCAGAGAGAGAGGGAGATACATAATCGGAAGCAGGCTCCAGGCTCTGAGCTGTCAGCACAGAGCCTGACACGGGACTCGAACCCACGAATGCAAGATCATGACCTGAGCCGAAGCTGGACGCTCAACCAGCTGAGCCACCCAGGCGCCCCCAACAAGTAGCTGATTAAAACAGATTTTTTTAACCTAAAAGTTTCAGGAAGGTTATTCTGTTTTCCAAAGGTCACACTTTTTAATTTTCTTTCACATTTTTTTCTCAACATCTCCCAAATATTTTCCCTCCCGTGTTCTTCTTGAAGGATAACAATCCCAAAGGTTTTAATTCCTTTTACTAAAGATCTTAAAGCTTTTTGGAACATTTCATAGCTCTCCATTCGGAAACGAGGCGAATACTAACAGTCTCTTAACCCAGTGCAGTTCCAAACGGCCTAGGCAAGCGGAAGCTAGCGTGACAGCGTTGGCGATGTCTTTCCTAAAGACGGTCCCTCTCCTGGACTGCTGCGCATAAGGTGTCCAGGACCAATGTTTATAATTCACCCAATCGTTTTTGAGATTGTTTTGACAGGATTTCGAACTTGAAGGTCTCTGCGTGAGGCCACCAAGAAGTCAAAACGGAACAGGGCCCGTGTTCGGTCATCGGTTTAGACGAAGTGGATGGAAATGAAAGATGACTGTGCCTAGGTTCCTGGAATAGAAACCTATTTGTCTTTAAGGAAACCGGGGCAACTGCGAACTTTCTGACCAAAATTTATGGGCCATAGTAGGACTGGGGTGGGGGGTGGAGGGAGCACTCTGTCTCTCACTCTATTTTAGGAAAAGACATGTTGTGAAAGGTGGATCCAGGTCTTTTTCAATCCGTTTAACACACATTTGAAATACTTGGCAGGTTTGCTATGAGACAGCCGAAGAGATATAATTTTGGTCTTAAAAAATGTTTGAAGTAAAACTTAAAACTAAAATGTAAAACATTTATGGCTTTGTGGGATTTAAATTGGTAGTGTCTTGTTCACATAGGTGTTTTGCTAAAAATATGCACTGCCTAAGCCAGGCTTAAAAAGAAAAGATTTCGATCCATACGTCACTGAAAGTAGGGAACAGTTTTAATCTGATTACAGGGTTGACTTTGGCATATGTGTTCATAATGGTGACGTGTAACTAATTACATAGCAGCTTTTTACGGTTTTGCGTTTCAAAGTCCTGGGTACGAAGATCCCTGGTTATTGGTAGTTTCGTTTCACTGATAATTTAAATAAGAATTGCATCTTTTCATTTCACACTGTTAACTTTTGAAGCTACATGTAGTTACTAGTTTCGGGGAGGAAAAGAAGAATTCCGGTTCTTGTAGTTTAATGATAATATTGATAAATGTGTTTTTCCTTTTTCTTAAGAAATCATTTTACTTTCTTGACTGTGTTTCTTTTTGATATCTGACATACAGAATCGAATTAAAGCTCATTCCTTATTTTTATGCTGCTTTGGTATTAGTAGTAGACAAATACAGAGTTATACTGTATGGAAATGTTTCATGCCATTTTCTTAATCGTGTGGTCTTTTTTGTGTGTGTGTGTGTGTGTCTGTGCAGCTTGCACCTTCTCTTCCTTTACAAGAAGATTTCGTTTATCACTGGAAGGCAATTACGCATTACTACATAGAGACTTCGGGTAAGAAACAAAGCTAATGTTAATTGAACAGAAAATTTATGAAATACTAAAATATGTTTCCAATTAGTTTTCAAAGCTGTTTTATATTTAAATATATAGGCAATTTGTTTTACTTCGAATTCCTCTTTTAGATTCATGTAAAAAATGTGTCTGGAGCACCTGCTATGCATAGGCATTGTTCTAGGCACTGGGTGATAGAATGAACAGTAAACGAAACAGGCAAAATCCCTGTCTTAATGGGGCTTATATATTGACTACGTACGTAAAAAGCAAACGATAACTAGATAAATACACGTGAGTGCGTCCGGCGGCAGGGACTGGGGGGAGATGAAGCTGGCTAAGGGGTTAGGAGTGTAGATATGGGGCACAGGGTGCAGCAGGCTAGTGGCGGTTAGAGAATGCCTCACTGCAGAAGCTGACCTCTCAGTTGAAATCGGAAGGAGAGAGAAAGCAAATCTGGAGGGCTGGTGTCGGGAGGAGGACTGGGTACAAGAACCCTGAGGCTGAGCACGCAGTGTACTTGACGCGTGCTGGGAACTCCAAGAAAGCCCGTGTGGTAGAGCAGCGTGAACAAGGAGAAAAGCGTGAGGAGGTGACATCAGAGCGGAGCAGGGTGGCATCACAGAGAGCCCTGTAAGCCGTTACAAGGGCTTTTACTCCAAGGTTGGAAGCTTGGGTTAGAGGGGTTTGAGTGGCGGTGCAACAGAATCTGTTTAAAAGGGACCACTTTGGCTTCTGTGAACAAAATGAGTTCGAAAGGATGCAGAGGTGACGCTGTAGAGCCATTAGGGGACTTTTGGAATGGTCTAAGCAATGATGGTGGCTTAAGCCAGGGTGGAGCTGGTAAGAAGTCTTGGTGTTCTGGACATATTTTGCAGAAAGCTTTGTTGATGGATTGAATGTTGGTATGAGAGGCTAAGTCAAGGAAACTCCCAAGGTTTTGGGCTTGGGCAGTTGGAAAATAGAAAGACCACGTAGCAGTGGACTGTAGGAGGAGCAGGTTCGTAAGACTATTTTGGACATGTTAAATTTGAGATGCCAATTACATACCCAATTGGATTTGTCAAGTAGACTGTTGGAAATAGGAATCTGGAATTTAAGGTAGAGGTCTAAACCAGAGACATGAAATTGAAGTCATCACCTTTAAGTAGGATTTAAAGTCATGGAATTGGTTGAGATGTTCTAGGCAGTAAGGATAGATGGAAGAGAGAAAGTGTTCAGGAATGGAGCCCTTGGGCTCAGTGCTCAGAGGTCAGGATGATGAGAATAATAGCAAAAGATACCACTTCCGCCAATAGGTAGGAGACACCCAAGGTGGAATGGTGCCCTGGGATTCGGAGGAGGGAGAAAGATTAATTGTGTCAGTTGGTGGTGATGTCAGGGTAATGAAGGCTAAGAAAAGGATCTTTGAACTTAGCCACCAGGAGCTCATTACTGGACTTGATAAGAACCGTTGGAGTAGGCTTAAAAGAAAATGAGCAGAGAACCTGTGTAGACAGTGTGTGTGGACTGCTCTCTTCTGTCAGGGGAAAGGTGAGCTGCGAAGTGGAGCAGTAGCCAGAGGGAGATGTGGTATCCAGAGATGGATTTATGTACGTGTGTATGTAACCTCTTCACCCACAATCCAGAGATCAAGAGTCGTATGCTCTTCCAACAGAGCCAGCCAGATGCCCTTCAAGAGAGGGCATAAGACATTTTTTTTTAAGATAGAAGATACTGCAGTTTGTACTTTGATGGAAGGATGGAGCAGGGAGGGAAAGGTGGACAAGAGTTAGACGCCATAATTTCTGAGCCATACCCTTAACTAGGCAGGGGGATGGGGTCTAGTGCACACCTAGCTTAGCCCTAATAGGCATGTGCCCAGGCCATCCAGTAACTAAGGTAGAAAGCAGAACATACAGGTAGAGATGCAGAAAGAGGGTGGGTGTGGTATATACGGAACCTTCAAAAGTTATTTTCTGGTTGCTTCTGTCCTTCTCAGTGAATAGGAAGGATGGAGAGTAAGGGGAATATGAAATAAATGAGGTCAAAGGTTGACAAATTTTTTCTGTAAAGGGCCAGATGGTAGATACTTAGGCTTTGCGGGCCCCGTGGCCTCTACTGCAACTACTCAGTTTTGTTGTAATGCAAAGGCAGCCATCAACAATAAATGCGAGAATAGCATTCCTTTGTTCCAGTACAACTTAAGACGCGAACGCAGCACTGGATTTGTCCCATAGGCCAAAGTCTGGCAGCTCCTGAGATAGAGTATTCAGGCAAGCTGATGGGGGTCATAGGTGATTCTTCTTTAAAAGAAAAAATCCTTTATGTGTGTGTAATAAGTAAAACTTAGACCAAAAAGTATGTATACCTTTCCATGTAAAATAGGATTTCAACCTTAATTTGGATATTTAGACAGCAGACCTTTTGGAAAGTTTTTTTTGAGAGGAGCTGCCTTTTCAAATGATGATTCTTAGCCCTTGTGAATTTTTCACCCCTCCATAGCCTTAAGGGAAATACTTTAAAAGAAAGGCCTGAAGTTCTTGCTCTTAAATGACTTTTTTACAGTGTAGTAGCAGAAACAAGTATGTACTTTATAATAAAATATGGGACAAATGAGCCTGCATCAGACACAGAAAACAGAGAGAGAGGTAGGAAGAGGCAGTCTATAACCTGGATTTTATTTTACTTTTTAATTTTTGTCTATTTATTTAGAGAGAGAGAGAGAATGAGCGTGAGGGAGGGAAGAGAGAATCTCAAGCAGACTTTGCACCAAAGCGGGGCTCTCTCCCACAACCCTGGGATCCTGACCTGAGCTGAAATCAAGAGTCAGTTGCTCAGCTGACTGAGCCACCCCGGCACCCCTCTAACCTGGATTTTAAAGCATGAGTAGGAGGCTGCAAGACCGAGAAGGAGTAGCAAGTGCTACCCAGAGACCTACACACAGCTTAGGAGGGATGAGGGTAGACGGCAGAAACTCCATCTTGCCTTCCAGGGGGCAAGGATTTTAACTTGTCAAGTCAAACTTATAATTCATTTGTTTCCCAATTTAAAAAGGCTTTCTGTTCATTTTTCTCCATTAATAACTGTAATCAGACCGTGCTTGAACATTCATTCTTCCCTGGAATGTTTATATAAAGTCTGCAACTGAAGGAGAAAATCATTAAAAAAAAAATTTCGAATAAACTTCCAAATTACTTCCATTAGCGCCAGGCTACTCATTTTAGAAGAATACAAAATGAGACCTCATAAGTTAACAGTTCTTGAAGTCTTACAGTGTGCTAAGTCACGGAGCTTTACACACGTCATCTCATTGAAATCATACAGCAGCACTGGTGTTGGTTAGCCCCATTTTACAGGTGTTGGTGACTGAGGCTTGGCTAGTTTGCAAAGGTCATCCAACTACAAGTGACTGAGCCAAGATTCGAATGCAGGTTGTCTAACTCCAGGCCCCATGCTTTTCATACCTGCGACATATTGTATCAAATTTGGTATATATGTCCTCCTTGTCTTTCCATTGTTTTTCTCTGTAGGGCTAGTGTCATGGTTTGCATTGTGTGTGTGTGTGTGTGTGTGTGTGTGCACACAGACAGACAAAACAACATATCAACTACATAGGATGCTAGGATTGTGTTGTTCACACTATGAAGGTACTAAGTAAATGACAATAGAAATGTAAGTAAGAACATGGCACTTCCAAGTATATTTTGATGTTAATTTATTTTTATTTTGAGTGAGAGAGAGAGAGAGAGAGAGAGAGAGAGAGGGAGAGAATATGCTAGCAGAGGAGGGCCAGAGAGAATCCCAAGCAGGCTCCACAGAGCCCAACACAGGGCCCGATCTCGCAAACCATGAGATCATGAAGAGTTGTACGCTTAACTGACTCAGCCACCCAGGCCCCTCTCCAAGTATATTTTGTATTTAAATAGTCTAGAAGACTTCACCTTTTATTAAGAGTAATTTAACCCCTTTATTAAGAGTAATTTGAACAATAAGGGCAGGGTGATAAAACCATGTGATTTTCAAGTCAAACTGAACTCTATGAAGTATCAATGAATTTTCATCTTAAAAAATCAATAGTATTTATACAAATTCTCCTGAGAAGCTTTGTGAGTAGTTGTCTGCTAATGAGGGGTGTCCAAAATTTTTCTTTGAGCTCCTCGTGTGTTCACAAATGGAGATTAATTAGGGGCTTCTCAGTGTTACAGTGATTCAGTAGCAGTCAAAAACAGCACCTGTGCTTTCTGCATATCCTGCCTAATTCAGCTTAATGTTTAAAGGCCAACCTGTTTTCTGAACTGGCTGATTGAAAACAGATTTTTTAATTGTAAGTGCATGCAAAATTTTGATGTTACATGTATTTTTCTTAAGTTCCCATTTTCATATAAATGGCTCTTATTTTGAATTCTCATGCATGGATCTTAGCTAATAGAATATATTTTAGAATATATTGATTCAGTTTTTTTTGGTAAGAATATGGCAAAAAAGAATCCTCTGAATCCTGGCAAAAATAATTATACCATGAGTATAAACTCATGTGTGTAGGTCAGGTTTTTCTGTTTCCGTTGGAATAGGGACAATATCAAAGACTATTTTGGGTACAAAGATGCAGTTTTAAAACGTTTGAATGTTTGATGATTTTTTTTTTTATTGTTTAGACGATAAAGCCCCAGTGACAGATACAAACATCCCTTCTCATCTGGACCAGATGTTCGGTATTTTGCTGCAAGAAGAGCGTGAGCGAGAGTTCGGAGTGACAGGGCCATGCATGGAATATTTGCTTCATCACAAGATCTTGGAAACGTTATATACCTTAGGGAAAGCTGACGTGAGTTCCTAACCCACATCGTGTTCTTGGGCATGTAATACATGCATTAATGTCTTAGAGATAGAGAAGCTGCCAAGCACTAAATTTAATTATAGAAGGACATAGTAAGCATGGCAGGATTCACATCACGATTGTGAAAAACGGAAAGCGTTTGAATGTGACTTTCCAGAGAGCCAGCAAAGCCCCCAGACGCTCGAGACCACAACTGGTCCTTAGGCTGCTCAGAATTACAGTGTCAACATTTATGAAAATAAAGTCAAGTGCACGTACTCAGAGCCCAAGGACATGAGCAGGAACCCAGTGAGCGTTGTGTTACGAAAATAGAAATTGTTTTTCACAGTCCTGAAAGGGACTGTCACCATTATTCTGACATCACCTCTGCTGCTGAGTGGAGCCAGTTTAAGTTTTTAGGCCTCGTGCATCTTGCGAAATCTTCGCTAATATAATGGTATAAATAATATTCTTTACCAGGAAACTTTCAAAGTGGTGATGAAGGCAAGTTTCAAAGCCTGCAGTGGTCTGAGGGACGGCGACTTTGGGTTGCAGTTGGGAGGCCTGGCCAAATTGGTCACGAGTATACTGTGACCTGTAGAATCCCTTCAGTTACTCTTTCTCTTTAAAATCAGACACATGGTCACAGACGGCCTCCGTCAAGTCTAAAAATCTGTGGTTTTGTTCCATGAATTTCTGTAATATATATGAAAATCCAACTGGCCAAAAAAAATCAATAGACACCTTGAACCACCAAATAGAGTCGTGAACAGTGGTAGTGAGCACCGTTTGCTTTTAACCAAGCCTGTAATTCTCCCAATTCTTTGTAAGTTCAGTTCAGGCAATTTATATTTTAGAGACAGGACCTCGGCTTCCCGTACCCTGCAGTTCATTCCCTCCCTCCCTTCTTTCTCCTGTCGTGTGGAGAGAGGGTTTTGCAGCCCTAAGTTGAATATAGATTAATTCGTTTTTGAGTGAATGTGAATAATTGTACCACTGGCAAATTAATTTTTATGTTGGTGATTAAAACATTATCAGTGTTTTACCTGAAAAATGCGAGGTATTTGCTATCTAAAAAAAATTGTGCTTAAGATTATCGTTTATACTACTTCCAGGCAGCATGTCTGTGATGATGCTATGGAAATAGTCATTTTGTGACTGTGTTTTCACTGTGAGGCGGCATCAGCAGGTCAGTCATAGAACACAGAACCTTGTTAGTTCGCCATCTCTTAGCCCACAAAGGAAGTAACCATTTCCCTCCTTTTCGGCAAAGATTTAAAACAGCTGGCCTGTCATAAAAACTTCCTTATTAACCATTACCTGTTTATAATAATCGTAATGTAAATACTTTTGCAACTAATGTCAAGCAGCATTGTTAGAATAAATCCCAGCATTTTATACCAGAGGATCCCTTTTATTTACATATGCGTGTTAGAAGGCTTTGTCTGCTCCTCCGTCTCCAGGATGGAGGGTTATTGATCTCCCGTTATTAGTGTAAGTAACAAGATTCTGCTTTTGCTTTGGCCATGGAGTTAACCATAATAGCTTCGTATTTCCGTAGCATTGGTTGTCTGGACCAGAGTCTCAGCACCGTGTTCTTACCATTCTGCTCGTAATTACATTAGCCTGTGGTTCCATAAGCTGTATTATAGTCCCAGATGTAATTTTATTTCCAGAATACCAGTCATTAATATTTGATTGAGAATTTTACTCTGACGAACTCATTAGTTGGCTGGCTGCGTTGACTTTCGAGGGTGAAAGGTATTCACGTATGTATTTCTCCTATTCTTTAATTTAAAGGCTTTTGAGTAAGTGTGTCTGCATTGGCTGTTTGCTTCTTGTCTGTGTTTCTTTTTTCGCACGCCCAGTGTCCTCCGGGGATGAAACAGCAGGTTTTGGTTTTCTACACGAAGCTCCTGGGGCGAATCCAGCAGCCGTTACTTCCCCACATCAATGTACACAGGCCGGTGCAGGTATTTTCTCCCCTTACAGAAAAGTCTTTGATTTGATTTCTTTCAGTGTATAAATTATTTAACATGATTTTTCTAAGAGTAAAAGTAGTAAAGGATGCTATTCCAAAAATAACATGTAAATTAGCAAATACTTGAGCTTTTTGATACCTGACACTGTATCATATATGCTCTTTATATTTTCCTCTTAAAATCTTATACGTTAATTTTTCCTTTAACTTATCTCTGTGAGGTCTCAAGAAGAGTTTGTTGTGTGCCTTATCAATTTTTTAGGCACTAAGTGAACAATTAGTCAATCTGTTTTGTTATAGGTGATGGTAAATAGTGTTCTATCTGAAAAATGCCAAGGTATTTGCATTATTTGAAAATTTTAAATACCCTTAAGAAAGACGGATGGCTATTTACTTACTTGTAAAAAGTAACCTAAGTTTCAAAATTTGTTTTAAATTTTTTGACAGAAATTAATTCGACTCTGTGGTGAAGTCCTTGCAACACCAACAGAAAATGAAGAAATCCAGTTTCTCTGTATTGTGTGTGCAAAGCTGAAACAAAATCCCTACTTGGTTAATTTTTTTCTGGAGGTATGGTACACTTCTTGACAATCTTCGAAGCATGCTTATATTAAAATTATTTTGAGACTTGAATTCTATAAGTAGTATTTCTAGAAGGAATTATTACATTTTGTGGGTATCATATGGCTCGTTTTACTTCTTAGAATTATTTTCATTTAAGATCACCGTTTTGTTTTCACTGAAAAAAAAAAAGAAACCGGTTTTAGAATAGTTGAGCCAGATAGAGAAGGCAGCACAGGGTCTGGACAAACAGAGTCAAGGCTTAGGAGGAATGCAGCGTGAGGGGAAAATCAGGGCGAGAGAAGTCACAGGAGTCTGTAAGCTATCATGTTTTCAGCCGAGTGTGCTCTGGCGTGGAGCACGGGTCACCTGGCCTGGGGTAGGGTTGGTGTGCGCAGCTTTGGACAGGACATGCAGAATCACGCGTCACCGCCCCAGCCTGAGATCACGGTTGGGATCGCTCTCATGTTCTGTACTGTCTTTTCTTAGCCATAGTCACTGAATCATACTTTACTTCTTGTATCAATTGATATTTTGGGTTTTACTTCTAGTTTTAAAGTAGACTTTGTTTTTAAGTCTGTTTATTTTGAGAGAAAGAGAATGAGCACGCATGTGCGCATGAGCGGGGGTGGGGCAGGGGGAGAGAATTTCAAACAGGCTCCATGCTGTCAGCACAGCCCCAACACGGGGCTCGAACCCACAAACCGCAAGAGCATGGCTGGAGCCGAAATTAAGAGTGAGACGCTTCACTGACTGAGTCACGCAGGCGCCCCTAAATCAGACAATTCTTGTGTACGTTCTTCTTTCACTCCTTTTTTTCAGCAGTGAAGCCATTAGGGATGTTTGTAGAAAAAACAATTTTGATTTTTTAAAAAATCTTTTTTTTCCCCCTTTCCCCCTAGATTAGGTATAAGTTGCGTACAGTGCAACATCCAATTTTGGGTGTACAGTCCTCAGAGTCTGACACACAATCACGTAGCCACCGCCACAGTCGAACCCCCGGCAGTTCCGGCGCCCTCCCGCACGTTCCTTGTAGCCGTCCTTCCTCCCTGTCGCCGGCAGTCACTGACGTGTTTCTGCCCCAGGTTTCCTCTTTTACAGAAAGTCACAAAAACATAACCAGCCTTTGGGCCTGGCTGTTCTCACTTGGCAGAATGCATTTCAGGTTCCTTGACGAGGCTGGTCCTTGATGGTGTTGAGTAGCGCTCCACTGTGTGGGTGCAGCACCCTTGTTGACGCGTTCAGCCGGTGGAGCGACGTTGGGTGCTCTCCCGTTGGGGGCGGTGATACGTACAGCCACTCTGAACATTCACACCCAGTGTTTTTGGTGTGTGGACTTCGGTTTTCACTTCACTTGGCCAAATACCGAAGAGTCGGATTGCGGGATCCCGTGGCAAGTGTGTATTGATTTTCATAAGAAGCTCCCGCACCGTTGTTGACTACATGGGCTTATCCTTTTGCATCCCGTCAACAGCATCCGAGCAGTTCCCGTTGTTCCACATCCTCGTCAGAGGGAGTGCTGTCAGGGGTTGGTTTGGTTTTGAAAAACGTTAGCCAGTCCGGCGGGCAGGTTTGTTTTCTACTTCACTTTACGGAGTCAGTCCCCCGAGATCCGCTTCTGCAGGCCTCCCGAGGACAGGTGGGCAGCCACGCTGCCCCACTGCGTGGATTTAAGTTTTTAGGTAAAGAGGATTGTGAATGCGCCTGTCTCGTGTTGTGCCTCCTGTTGTGAAAGTTTGCTTCAAAATGGCCGGAATACACTTAGGAGTTCAGATTCTAAGGGCTTGTTCATTAGAATGACATTACAGTCCTTTTAATTTTCCATATGAATATATTGAGTATTTCAATCTGGCCAAGTCTGAGATGTTTCTTCTCAAAGTTCACTTTTACTAAAGTTTCCTTGGATCCTCTAGTTACTTAAATGCATGGATTTTTGCCCAAGTTTAAGCTTTAAGGGCTTTTTATCAGGATCTCTGAAACTTACTCAGAAGTACACGGCCATAGATCAGAAGCAGAGGAAATTTGTGGGCATATGTATGGTGATGGTGAGATCCACTTTATTTACAGGTCCTCAGAGAAATGTTTGTATTTAGACCTCACCACAGAGAACCCCGTTCGGAATCAGTGACGTGTCTCTATAATGTACCAGGCTTAACACACGTTCCTCTCCAAAGCCTGAGGTGCAAGGCATCTTCATTTTCTCAAGACTATTCACAAGCCTTTAATGTAGTTATTACAGTCTCCCTGGCATCAGAGTTACTTACGTGCATTTTATTTTCTCCTGCTGGCCGCTAAGCTCCGTGAGGACAAGGACTCTGTCTCATGAATCTTTCGGTTCCCATAGCTTCTCTAGTATCCAGTGTAAGGTAAAATAACTGCCTAGATAATACTACTG
This sequence comes from Helogale parvula, assembly GCA_004023845.1. NCBI lineage: Eukaryota > Metazoa > Chordata > Mammalia > Carnivora > Herpestidae > Helogale > Helogale parvula. The sequence goes on along the minus strand of PJEM01010442.1, from coordinate 9,162 downwards.
AATGAATGAATCTTTAGAGCAATGCAGCTCTGTTACTTGTAGGCGTAGAGGATAACAAAAGACCATGCAGTCCTCATGCATGTGTCCCCTGAAATCTAATCTCGCTTTTCATTTGTATCAGCTACTACATTTATATTACATCTACTATGGTTTAAATGCATATGGTAAATGAGTTAGACGCAGTCTTTGTCCTAAAGGAATTTATAGTCTGGTGACAAGGTTAAGACTAATATTCAGACTGTCATCGAGGCAGAATAAAGTGAGAATCATAAGGGTACGAAGTAAAAGTGCCTTAAGCCTTGATAGGGTGAACGGATTCCATCTGCTTTCAGCGGTCGGGAAAGACTTCGTCGAAGAAACTACCTTTGATAGGAGCCTTGAGAGATGTTTAAAGAAGAAACCGAGAACATAAGTAAGGGATGGAAGATACAGAAGTTCAAGAAACTGTACAGTTAGGATATGTGATAAGAGAAGGGCCAGAAGAGAGACACAAGGAATTGGTCACAGGCTTTGAATGGCAGGACGAGGAACGAGAAGACACCTGGCAGTCCCTGGGGAGCCGTTGGAGATTTTTGAGCAGGGATGTTATTACCTGGTGGCATCTGCCCCTCAAGTTAAATTGGTGGCAGCATCTTGTACAGTGGATTCCTTTGAGTGGAGAAGGAAGAGCAGAGGAAGCAACTTGGCAGCTGAGGGAGTAACCCCACGGGACGTGACACGGACTCGAGGTGGGAAGCAGAGGGTTGGGACGAGGTGAGTATGTGCAGGAGACGCCCGAGGGAGACCCTGCGGGGTCTCGTACAGGAAGAGGAGGAAGGACGGCGAATGCCTGAACCCCTGAGCCAGCAAGGCTGTCGTGGACAGAAAGAGCGGAGCCCTAGGGGAGCTTATTTTGAGGGGAACATGGTAATTACGCTTCTGGGTGTTCTGGGTGTTGATGGAGATGATTGGCAGGTATTTGGTCTTGCAGATCTGTGATCTGGGAGCGAAGTCTGTGTTCAAGAGATGAGGGGCTGTGTGTATAAAAATGCGCTGGCTGTCATTAAGATCCCTGAAGTAGAAAGGGAGCTTTTTCAGTAGAGACAGAGTGCAAGAGAAAGCAGCAGTTCCTCATTGCTTACAGAGCTTTTTAAAAATGCAGGTTCCATCACCATGTTGGACACCTGAAATAATGTAACCCTGTCAGCCATCCTGCAGTAATGTAAATAAGTAGATAAAAATGCAGCTCCTTGGCTCCTCCCCGGATATCCTCATCCGGCAGGTCTGGTGCGACCCAGGAGTCTGCATTTGTCTGAAGCCCCACAGAACACACAATGCCGACAGTGTTGAGTCATACCTGGAGAAACACTAGTTTACGGACTGAATGCCGGCCTAAGATTAGTCTTCCCTTCGCCAGTCTTATCTGAGATACCCCCTCCAGCCATATTATTAGAATTTTAGATGGAATAGAATGTTTTTCACTCATAATGATCGTGACATGCAATTGATTTTCTAGGAAACGGGGAAGTTCTGTAGTTCTACGGAAGCATTTTCTTTTAACGTGCTCTGGGCTCGATTTCTCAAGAAGATTGGTCCAAACTATATTTGTAACTGTAATAAAAGTGATTTATAATAGCTGTACTATAACGTAGGAAATAGAACTTTGAATTCATTCAGCATTTAATATACCTCTGTGATGGGTGAAATACGATGTTAGGGCCTGTGGAGAGGCTGGTTTATGATGACTTCTAACCTGTGTGTGTGATTTGATTTTTGCTGTTATGTTCAAATGGAAAACAAAATAACTTTTTGCCTCGAAATGAATGATTACCTTCAGTTGGAATTCTCTTTGTGTCTGGGGGTGTGTGTTGGGGAGGCAGGGCTGACATTTCAAGTAAATCTTTTCTTTTTCATCAGGAACACTAATAAAAAGGTTCCGAGAGCGGCACTTGGGTGGCTCAGTTGGTTAAGCGCCTGACTGTTGATTTCAGCTCAGGTCAGGATCTCACACTTCATGGGATCCAGCTCTGGTGTCAGGCTTCGTGCTGACAGCATGGAGCTTGCTTGAGATTCTCTCTCTCTCTCTCTCTCTCTCTCTCTCTCTCCCTCCCTCCCTTCCTCCCTCCCTCTCTCTCTCTCTCCCTCTCTCTCTCTCTCTCTCTCTCAAAATAAATCAATGTTGGGCACCTGGGTGGCTCAGTCAGTTAAGCATCTGACTTTGGCTCAGGTCATGATCTCATAGTCCATGAGTTCAAGCCCTGTGTGGGGCTCTGTGCTGACAGCTCAGAGCCTGGAACCCACTTTGGATTCTGTGTCTCCCTCTCTCTCTGCCCCTCCCCTGCTCATACTCTCTCTCTCAAAAATAAATAAATATTTAAAAATTTTTAATAAATAAATGTTAAAGATGTCCTGAGAATATTGTGTCCTTTTTATAAAGCCGAAGTACAAAGGAAAACAAAAATCATCATAGAAAAACGATCTTAAAAGAATCAATGTGGAGCCTACGTATTTTCAGTAGCCCAGTGAGGAGGAAACACTTAATTGCAATGGAAACCTCCTGAATCTTCCCCAATAGTTTTCCTCACTAATATAAGTGGTTTGTAGCAGTAGTCAGTTATCACTATACTGTTCATTGCTTGTGGTCATGGCACATTTCGTAGTTAGTGTGGAAAGTGTTCTAGATGCCTATGCAGTTTTAAAACATGTAGGGGCATGGGTGGCTCAGTCAGTTGGGCAGCCAACTTCGAGTCGTGATCTCACAGCTGGCGAGTTCAAGCCTCACGATGGACTCTGTGCTGACAGCTCGGAGCCTGGAGCCTGCCTCGGGTTCTGTGTCTCCCTCTCTCTGCCCCTCCTCTGCTCACCCTCTATCTCTCTCTCTCAAAAATAAATAAACATTAAAAAAATTCTAAAATAAAATCTTTAAAACACAGTTTCTTGAAGTCTGAGTATTTTCCTTTGTCATAACACTTCTATCTGTTGCTACGTTGGCTAGACATTGAATGTTAATTATAGAAATACTGATAAAAATGTGATTTCTGTTCTATAAGTCTTTTGATATGAATCTCACAGAACACGTATTGTTTTTCAGAATAAGTTGAAATCATTGGCCTCCAAAGGGACGCCCGATGTAATTTCAGAAGACACACCGAAAGGTCAAGATGCCTTGTCAACAGACACGGGACAGCTGTGTCGGCCTGAGGACCTGTCCGGCGCCGCGGGGCTGGAGCACGCAGAGTCAGAAGATGAGCCCCCTCACCAGGTGGACGACCTGTCCACGAGCTTGGATAATCTCACTGTCGCCTCCCTACCAGAGGCCGCCGTTGCCCGTCCCAACCAGGATTACAACCTAGTGAATTCCTTGTTGAATCTTACCAGAAGTCCTGTGAGTCTCTCTCTCCCCACCCCCACGTCCCCATCACACGTACATGCATTTGAAACAGCAAACAAAAAACCTGTTCTTAGTGTAAAAACGTTCAATCTTTTTAAGCTGAATTTTTTCCCAGACAACTCGACATACGTCTAATGCAGGAATTGAAGGGGTGTGTGTCCTTCCCGGCAGGACGGCCGCATAGCCGTGAAAGCCTGCGAGGGCTTGATGCTGCTGGTGAGTCTGCCGGAGCCCGCGGCCGCCAAGTGCCTCACGCAGAGCACCTGCTTGTGCGAGCTGCTGACGGACAGGCTCGCCGCGCTGTACAGGGCCCTGCCTCCGTCCGTGGATCCCTTAGACATCGAGACCGTGGAAGCGATTAACTGGGGGTAAGGACCGTGCGTCGCGTCTTCCCCTGCAAGTGGCTTCTCCCCCCTGCGCTTCCTGTTTTACAGTGACATAAACGTTTGGTGTTGGAAAATGGGACGTTCCTTGTGATCATTAAATGGGATTATTTTTCTGAGACTCGTTTTAAACTGGTTGCCCATCAGGAGTGAATTGGTATGGAAACAACCAATCTGTTACGTAGTTATTTTTCCATTGCAGTGATCAGTCAAGATCTTAATTACATTAAAACCAATAACTGTATCTGATTTTTTATTTTTTCCCCCCAAAAGCCGGAACATTGCATTTTATAAATGCGATCTACGTCCTCTAGTGGAGTCTCGTGTTTTGTGGCCTGTGTATGTGGACCCTCTCCTCCTACCTTAGTTTTACCCCTTCTTCCCATCTTTTCGGGCTCCCCCTGATTCCCGTTGTAAGATGTGATTATCACAGAACACCTGGAAGTTTATAACGCAGCATGAGGACACTTGCCCCAAATCCCATCACCTGTACGCAGCCTAGTATTTTAGTGTAATAACCTGTTATAATTTGTCTGTGTATTTTTAACTCTTTCTTGGTTTGTACTTGCCTTTTTTTTCCTCACTTTTAAAAATTTTTATTTATTAGAGAGCAAGTGTGAACAAGGTAGGGGACAGAGAGAGAGGGAGAGCAAATCCCCGGCAGGCTCCATGCTCAGCATGACCCCCACATGGGGCTCGATTCCATGGCCCAGGGACCATGACCAGAGCCAGAATCAAGAATTGGGTGCTCGATATACTGAGCCGTCTGGACGCCCCCTGCTTGTCTTTCTCCCGATAACTCTGCCAACATATGTAGGGAGACCCCCGGGTTCACTTGACTCCTGTGTTTTAAGGCAGGAGGAGAAACAGGCTGCTTGTTTCTGTTTGCACACCTTCCTTTACCTTCCTTTTCTTCCATCCCGGCGGGCGAGAACCTTCGACACTTCATTCCCGCCACTTGGTCATACTCACGGCGGAGCCTGAGGAGCCGCCCGGGTGGCTTTTCCTCCTAGCTACATTCTGCGCTGGTCTCTCTCTTCCCGCTTAATGAGTGAAAGTTATTTACAACTCTGATTTAAAAGGTTTCCTTTTCTGTCTCTCTCTCTGCCCCTCCCCTGTTCACGCTCTGTTTCTGTCTCTCAAAAGTAAATAAATGTAAAAAACAAAGTAAAAACTTAAAAAAAAATAGGGGCGCCTGGGTGGCTCAGTCGGTTGAGCATCCAACTTCGGCTCAGGTCATGATCTCACAGTTTGTGGGTTCGAGCCCCGCATCGGGTTCTGTGCTGACAGCTAGCTCAGAGACTGGAGCCTGCTTCAGATTCTGTGTCTCCCTCTCTCTCTGACCCTCTTCTGCTCACCCTGTCTCTCTCTGTCTCTTAAAAGTAAATAAATGAAAAAAAAGAATAATAATAAAAATAAAATAAAAGGTTTCCTTTTACCCTTGGCTTTCTTTTATAAAATCCACTTCTGGTAGTCGTCCAGCGTTGCCTGTGTAAATGCCTTATTCACATACCTCATCTTTCCGTATGTACTGAACTGGATGAATGCTTTCGGGTAACTTTGGACTAAGCATTTCTCTCCCCTCTCCCCAGCTTGGACTCGTACAGTCATAAAGAAGATGCTTCAGCGTTTCCAGGAAAACGAGCCTTAATTTCATTTCTTTCCTGGTTTGATTATTGTGATCAGCTCATAAAGGAAGCACAAAAGGTTTGAATTTTTTTGGTTACTTACTGATAATTTTTCAATATAAATGTGTATTGAGTAAAGTTTCCTCAGTTTCTTTCCCCAAATGTGTCTCAGTTGTCTTAGCACAGTTCGTAAGATAAATACAGGCAAATAAGTAAAAAACCGTGTGCACGTGTGTGCGTGCGTGTGCGTGCGTGTGTGTTACAAATCTGGAATAGATCACAGTTCAAGTTCTGCCTTTATGCGTCTTTAAATATTACGGTAGGAAGCTTCATAGGGTGATACTGGCCTCCCACCATTTCTCCTCTTTGGGAAACGTTAATGCTGGAATGTGAGTGGGATGGTGTTTTTGTCCTGCTTGTCTTCCTGGAAGTTCAGATGACATGAAAGGGCCAGGAGCTAACATCTCACCCAGGTTTACGTGCCATCAACCAGGTGGTCAGCAGGCAAGTTTGTTTTTCCACATTAACTCAGGTGGAGAGTGCAGACTGCGTATCGATGTGACAGGTTAATCTCTTTCCCGTGATAACGAAGGAGATACTGACGCTCCTCCTCTCCTCTAGACCGCTGCTGTTGCTCTTGCCAAAGCTGTTCACGAAAGGTTTTTTATTGGCGTTATGGAACCTCAGTTGATGCAAACGTGAGTGGCCCTTTTCCTTTAAAAACAATTGCTGTGTTCGTGTCATTGTTGCCCACTAATTGCCTGTTTGTTGTGCCCAGCTCTGAGATGGGTATTCTGACATCAACCGCCCTGCTCCATCGCATTGTTCGGCAAGTAACCTCTGACGTTTTGCTTCAAGAAACGGTGTTTTTTATCCTTGGAGAACAGAGGGAACCAGAAACTCTGGCAGAAATTAGCAGACACCCTTTAAGACATAGGTTAATAGAACATTGTGATCACATATCCGATGAGGTACGCTATGTCGTGATTTAGAATGGGACTTCCATTCTTGGAAATAAGACTTTAATGTACTTGTGATGCTTTGAGTGCTGCCTCTTCATGTGGCTGTAAAAATCGAAAGTGTGTGGGGCGCCTGCGTGGCTCCGTTGGTTAAGCGTCTAGTTACGTCTCTTGGTTTTGGCTCAGGTCACGATCTCACGGTTTGTGAGTTCAAGCTCTGCATCGGGCTCTGCTCTGACAGTGCAGAGCCCGCTTCAGATTCTCTTTCTCTCCCCCCTCCCCCGCTCCCTGACTTGTGCTCTCTCTTTCGCTCTCTCAAATAAATAAACTTCAAAAAAATAATTAAAAAATAAACCAATAAATAAAATTTGAGAGCATGACTTACAGGATGGCAAGAAGAATAATGTATTTAGAGATATTTCTCAGCCTTTATCATTTTTGGTTTCAGATAAGCATAATGACGTTAAGAATGTTTGAACATCTCTTACAAAAACCCAATGAGCACATCCTTTACAACCTGGTCCTAAGAAATCTGGAAGAAAGAAATTATACCGAGTACAAGCCCGTGTGTCCAGAAGATAAAGATGTGGTAGAGAACGGATTGATAGCGGGAGCCGTGTAAGTTCCCATCCAGCTCTGCAAGTTCAGCTTCTCCCACTGAACCGTAATTTTCTCTCTCCTCCTACTTCTCTCCCTTATTCATTAAAAAAAAAAAAAATCCTCTTACAGTTTACAAGATTTTCAAAAATAAAGTTGAGATGCCATGATAGCACCACCCCTTTAAATCACAAGTGGTCTTCATTAAACCTGACGAGATCAGTGTGCTCTTGAGTTTGATGTTTGTATATGATATTAATTTCCCTATAAACTATATTTCTTTTATTAGCAAAAATATGTAATGTTTTCTAGGACATTAGAAAAGAGAATGGCAGAGAACCTTCTGGCTTAAGAAATGTAATAAAATGTCTTTTTTTTATACATCGTTAAATGTAGAGATCTCGAGGAAGACCCATTATTTACTGACATTTCACCGGATAACACTCTGTCAAATCAAGACTGGCTTAGTTCTTCGCCTCCTGCTACTCCAGACCACCCTAAAAACGACGGGAAAACCGAAGTCCATAAAATTGTAAATAGGTGAGCTGCCGTATAAATTTGACTTGCATCTCCTTGGCTTGGTTTTATAAGCTACAATAGCTGTGTTCTTAGGTTGTTCTAGTGATGTATTGTGAATTTGTTTTTCCCTTCTTTAAAGATTATATCAGCTTTTTGTCATGTTTATGTAGCAAGTGACAGCGTAGGGGCAATAATTGATAGCAAAAGAGAAAAGATGTACTTAATATGGAAACAAAAACAGGTAATAGTGGTTAAATAAACCTTCAGAGTACCCGACTCTTTTTTAATAGCAATAGTTGTAAGTAATTCCCAGTTGGAACAGCATGGGGAATTTCTGGTTTGACAGATCATGCTTCTTACGCACGTACTGACGTATGCTAAGCATAGGATGACACCTTTTTGATACTGTGGTTTTTACTTTTTTTTTTAAGTGCCCTGTCTGTGGTGATGCTCTCTTTCTCCCTTGGCAGTGCTGTCCCCACCGTGCCTGGTTTTGGCAGGTGACTTTAGAGAGATTGTCTGTGGCTCAAGATGCAACATTAGGGTGCATAAGAATCTTCAGTTCAATTACTTGAAAGCCAGTTTCCTGAGATTAACAGATAAGGGTGGTCTGTCATTGCACTGTAACACAGAAAGAAGTCTTCTTCTTTTTTTTTTTAAATTTTTTAACATTTATTTATTTTTGAGAAAGACACAGACAGAGTGTGAGTGGGGGAGGGGGAGAGAGAGATGGAGACACAGAATCTGAAGCAGGCTCCAGGCTCTGAGCTGTCAGCACAGAGCCTGACACGGGGGCTCGAACTCACGAACCGAGAGATCATGACCTGAGCCAAAGTTGGCTGCCTGACCAACTGAGCCACCCAGGTGCCCCAGAAAGAAATCTCGTTGTTTTTTTTTTTTTTATAATTTTTGTTTTTGTTTTATTGATTTTTGAAACAAAGACAGAGCACAAGTGGCGGAGGAGCAGAGAGAGAGGGAGACACAGAATATGAAGCAGGCTCCAGGCTCTGAGCTGTCAGCACAGAACCCGACGTGGGGCTCGAACCCATGAACCATGAGATCATGACCTGAGCCAAAGTTGGCCGCTTAGCCGACTGAGCCACCCAGAAGGAAGTCTTCTTAGGCTTACTTCTACTTTAAGTGAAATGAGTGATTTTTTAAATAAAACCTTTGAGATAATGAAAGCGTAATCAGTAAAACTTGACTCAAGACTAAGTACTTGCGCGTCTATCATTTTGTTTTTCAAGTTTCCATTTGCATCAGTAACTTGGCTAAACGAGATACCACTCAGTAGTTTAAGGTATAAAGATACTGAATTGTGAGAGCATTTATGCTGTTGCTTGTGGCTTTTTCCATTTAAGTTTTCTGTGTCTGGTACCCGATGAAGCAAAATCATCCTACCACGTCGAGGGCACCGGGTATGACACCTACCTCCGAGATGCTCACAGGCAGGTACGTGAGGTGGTTATTTTTGGAAATGAAATCTAGTAAGAGTGCACACGCACACCTTGTCCCGTTACCCACAGCCGCTTCTCCGAAGGTTTCCCTTCCTTTGGGAGACCGGAACTCCCTCTGCTACATTAACTCTCAGCAGGTGGCCTTACTGTGTCTCTGTCTCAAGATTTCTTTTTGCTTGATCCCCTCCCCCCTTCACCCCTCTGCCTCTACCCCCCTTTCCCCCCGCTCCTGGGTCTCCCTTCCCCTCT